>BHFT01001034.1:0-22729 GCA_004320025.1 Laticauda laticaudata | reverse complement strand
ATGATTCTTGACTCTTGATGAATGTATCTTTTCTTTTATGTACACTGAGAGCATTTGCACCAAGACAAATTCCTTATATGTGTCCATTTGGCCAAAAAAGAATTCCATTCTATTCTATTACCTGACTAGATAATATCATCAGGGCTAGAGTCAGGGTTCGAGTAGTAGATCCATAGCAGGCAAAACTCCAAGGCAGGAAGATTCCTCAAATAATAGCTTTATTGGAAATATCATATCAGCACATATCTGGTGAAAACCTACTCTAAAATCCTCCACAGTTTTCACCTTATTAACAGTAATAACTTTCTCAAAACAATCAGTCACATGGTCCAATCACAGTGCGAGCTGGTAGTTGGGTAGCATCACTCTGCCTTCCTTCGACCAGGTGTGAGAATGTCCTTGGTTTCCAAGAGAAGATATTTTGTTTTGGCTGCAGAATCCCCTCTATCTCAAATGCTCCTTCCTTATCCCTCTGCTCCAGAGTGGTACAAAATGGCTTTGGCCAGATCAGCTTCAGGATGGACATAACCAAGCTTAGACAGCACCAAAGATCCCATGTCTTATTGAGTTAGAAAAGGTTGTCAGAAGCATCTACTTTAACCATCTTGCCTTCTGGTTATTTTCTGAATGACTATGCTGCTGAGGGAATGTATAGAAAAAGGTTCACCACTGGCATAAGAGAAATTTGTGGGGCTCTTCAAGTGTTTTTAGGCAGAAGTGGGCTACTACAGGTTCGTCCGGGTTCAGGAGGACCCGTTGCTAACATTATGGCTGGTTCAGAGAACTTCCAAATCCCACCCCTGGCTGGCCCTGCCCCACCCTGCCCAACCCTCCCTGCCCCTCCCAGGAGTCTCATATGGCCTGGGAGGGGAGGGGGGAAATAGGCATTTCGGAAGTCTGGAAACAAGCCAGTTTGCGGACTCTGGAAGGCCTCTGGAGCCTGGGGGAGGCCATTTTCACCCTCCCAGAGGCTAGAGGAAAGCCTCCAGAGCCTGGGGAAGGTAAAAATGTCCCCCATCATGGTGCAGGAGGCTGACTAGGCCACATCCACCAAGGCCTCATCCACCCAGCAACTGGGCAAAGAACCCGTTGCTGAAATTTTTGAAGCCTACCCCTGTGTTTAGACAACCAGAGTTATCAGACTTAAGCCCCTGTCCCACTGAACTTATGGATGCAAAGAGGATGTAAAATGTTAAAAAAAAGCTTGCCATCCATTGGAAAATGCTATGCATCCATTGTGTACTCACTGCATACATTGTTTTCATACGCTCTATCCGAGAGCATCGTCCACTGAGATTTCCATCCATGCAAGAGTTTGTGAGCTGCCACAAAACTTTTGTGGGAACGGTATGAAGCTATCCGCGTGTATGATAGTAGCATCATCACAATATACATGGGCAAGCAATGTTCTGATGTCCTGATTATCATTCCGTTAACGTCTGCTGTATCTCTCTGATCCTCTAGCCATCCGCCAACTCCACAATCTGCATGGGAGCGAAAAACAGAAGAGGGAGAAACGAATGTCATGGAACGTCCACGCATACGTTAGTGAGCACGAATAGAAAGAAGTGTAAAGCAGATGCATCTCGGATATTCAAAGCATTAAATGGAACAACTTTGTAGACTGGGACAGTATCTCGTGATATTTTAGGAGTCTGGAGTTGCCTAGAGTATGTGGAAGGGACACCTGAGCCGAAAACGATACTGTCTATTAAAAAGGGGGAGGAAAATCACTGGATTCCTATCAGTCCAGCAAGCCCTGGTGTTGCAGACCCTCTCACCCTGTGTCTTGCTCTTCCACTCATCATATATTTCTCACCATGGCTCATTGACACAGTCCATACCGTAGCTGCAAACTTATTCTCACCCGAACTCGAAAACCTGTTCAGACTGTTTCACTTTTTACAGAAGGAGAAAGGAGACGACAAGAAGCTGTGTTTGGGTCCAATGGATGGCGTCGAGAAGAATGGAAGTTTGGTACTCCTATGAACCAGTTGATGGTGAAGTGAGGGAATGAAGAACCTTGTGATTCCATCATCTTCATGAGGATGCCTACCAGCCATGTTTTGATGATAATTGTGGAGCGTCTTGAGACATCGACCAAGCCTAGCACGCAACTTGATGCCAACCTGGACCTGGACTCTGTAAGGATGCACTGACTTTGTTGCCACGCTGGCCTCTGGAACCAGTATACAGACAACATGCAGTATGCCTGGAGGGTGCACACACACCATCAGCAAGTGTCAGGAGAAGTGGGCGAAGGCCAATCATCGAAGAATCCGTGGAGGAGCGTCGACCTCAAATGCCCACCAACTTGTAACCAGGCTGGAGAACACTTATGCAGGAAGAGTGAGTTCCAGAGGTGGAATTATTCTCCACACACCCATGTTGGACCATAGATGGGAAGCTACGTGGCCTCTGAAAAGCTCCAGGCACACTCAGGGTCCACTTTTTCACAACTACAAGGTTCTTCAGTATCATCCTCTTGCATGGTTTGATGCTTGACTACAATGTCATTGTATCATTCAAATGTGCTTCAGGCAACGAGTCAGCTTTCAGATGCCCACGATATACAAACCAGTGACCTCGAAAGGTGGGCTGGAATTGAAATTCTCATCATGGGTTTCCCAGATGCAGACCCCAACCCAATGACGACATAAGATGTGCCCTATACCTTTATCATTGTGATGACGACTTCTCCTCAGGCGCTGCCTGCATGAAGCCGTACAGTATCTGATACCTTCAACCATGAAGAGAGGAATCTTTCACACTACAGGCTGTCTAGGGCAAGAAAAGGTGGTGGATGACACCTTTGGCATCCTGGCCAATCATCACAGATACTTCTATCACCATCGTGCAGCTTGGCCACAGGACTGTGAGGAGGATCCGTGGAAAGCTTGCTGCATCCTGCCCACAATCTCATGCGCACCTCGCTACCACAGTGTTGCAGAAACATGTTGGACGTAACGAAGGGGGGGATGGAGGCCTGGTTAATGGAGCAAGGAATAGACTCTACATAGACACTTGTGGATGTACAAAGAGCCCAACAGACTTCGACGTGAAGGGAAGAAAGCAGCGCAACCTACTGGAGACACTGGTGCCACTCACTGGAGCAGTGGAAGTGGCAGGACAGGAACGGTATGCTTTAATGGATGTTCCTTAGCCTTGTCTCATCACACTAGAACCTGTATCCCCACAGCTATCGCTGACCCCCGACCCAGACTAGCTCATCTCATCCATCCACGCTAATCCGTTCCCACACTTGCTATCTAATGATGCTTCTGAGCCTGTCCCGCATAACACTCGATGAAGATCGTCTGCGTGTATGTTGGTGAGTCCTACAAGAATGGGCATGATAAGAGGCTTTGTTTATTTAAACGTGTTGTTGACTCAATGAATAAGTATGTGTTACTGATAAAAAAAAAGTCGCATTGATGTTGGACAGCTGTGAGTGGTGGACCATACAGTTCCCACTATTGCTTTGCCTGGAGTTATTACATCCAGCAAACTATTCTTATCTTCCCAGCAAGCCATGGCAATAGGCTTACTTTGTGTAAAAATTTTCACGCAACACTTTTATTAAGTAAAAAAAAAGATAGTGTCCGCAAAAACGCCTAAAAGCGTATGCCTTAAGCATACTAAGTAAACTTTATGTCTAAGCAAGAAACCATTTTTAAACTTTCTTTAGGTATACACTTTTATGAGTTGTATTAAAAAAGCAACATTGAACAAGTAAAGTGTCATTAAGCATTAAGATAAACTTAACAAGTAAAAGCAACTCAGAGTCTCTGGACACTCATTCTCAGTCACTCTGAGCATGTTATAGTCTCAAGCTGTTAAGCGGTCACGGAACGCGTGGATGGTGCTGATGCTTGAGTGCTGGTCTGAGCGCATTGGAGGCCTTGACCCGGAGACTAACAACAGGGATGTTGTTCAGGAAGCTGTTGAGAGCTGACTCAGTCCCATGAGGGTGAGAGGACCCCTCATCAAGGACCCTGAAGAATTTGAGGCACACCCTGATGACAGGTGGTCGTGGTTGGCGTAGGTGGAGATGGGAGTGAATGTGTGTGGGAAAGGGGTCGTGGTGACTGTCTTAGTCTGCAGACGCTGAGTGAGGAATGAGTCTGTGCATGCCGATAACCTGGCCTGGAATAGGAATTCTTTTTTGCTTGTGGAAGTCCTGGTAGTCGTAGCCTTGGTAGGGAGGGGCGTTCAAAGCCGAATGGAGAGGCTGTGACATTGCTTGGGATGGAGGGAGCAGACCTGGACTGGTAGGGAGCCAGCTTCAGCTCGGCTTTGAGGGTTGTGCAGAAGTGCTTGCGACTCTTCCTTCAATCCTCAGCTGGGCTCAGGCGAGGTCCCTGAGGGTGAGGCTCACGTAGTGTGAAGTGTGGTGGCCGAGGATGCCTCTGTCCAAGTGGACAAGCTGGAGAGAGGAATTTCTGTGCTGGTCTGTCATTGTGTCTGAATCTCCAACAGGACACGTGAGTTCTGGCCTCCAGTCTGCCCTCTCTGCCCGTGCCAGTCCTATGGCGTGGGGTGGGGTGGGGTTGGGTGGCCTCTGGTGGCTGGCTGCTTCTCCCTCCATTGTGTGACAGGTGGATCCTCCAAAGTCCTGCCGGCATGGGTAGTGTCAGTGTCCAGGTGTGGTCTCTGCCCATGGGGCCCTACTGAAGACGCTGCGGACAGGGTAGCTGCGCTCTGCTGAAAGAACTGGCTGGCTGTGCGCGCTGTCAGGGAGAGGGGTGTCAGAGGGCTGGCTCTCTCGGTGGCGGATCCACCCTGCATGGAAAAGTGTACTTGGCCATGACGTACATCTCCGGTCAGTGAGCTTGACAGTGGCCTGCCTGGGCTTTTTTGAGGTGTAGCTTGCCTATTTTCTTTGGATTTGTTATGCATGAGTTTCTTGGTGCAGTGTGAGTTTCACAGCCACTAGGAGTCTATCGCTGTAGTACCCCAGGCTCTCTGCTTGTCTCTCCAAGCTGCCTGTCTTCTTGTGTGCCCGATACTAGTGCCTTGGCTCTCCAGAGGTACTGTGTTCCCCTCACATTCCCAGCATACTGCATCCTCATGCTCCTCGGATGACGGTTGTATGTTCCTTCTCTCTTCTCCTTATGCCTCTTCCCCTCTGGCAAGGGCTCTCAGCACGGGCTTTCTCAGTGGGGCTTGAGCATCAGAGTGCTTCTGGATGCAGGGCCTTCGGGCTTGAGCAGCAGGGCCTTCATGGCAGAGGGCTCTTGAGGGCTTGAGGGCCTTGGCTGGTCCACCACATGTAGCCAGCAGCAGCAGTTCAGAGTCATGCGGGGGGGAATGCTGGTTCTGCCTCTTACTCTTGCGTCAGGCTTGAAATGAGTAGTTATGGCTCCCTCTTCTTGCCTACTGCACGAACCACGATGTTCCTGCAAGATGTGATGTGGCAGCATGTCTTTCCCGGAATGTGACTGCTGCGTGCATGCATTCCTCTTTATTCCATGGAGCTTGACGGCAAATTCATACTCCGCCCGCATTGCCGCAAGTGAACGCTTTGCATCAATATACATGCCGCGCAGGCCCGCTTTTGCTTCCCTACGTGATGCATCCACTTCATCCGCTATGCATCCGCCCCTTCTGCTATGCATCCGCTTTGAAATTCTCCCCTGGAATCCCTTCAGAGGTGTCATCTGCTTCCATCCGCTGTCATCCGCTAGGCTTCCTACGTACATCCGCTTAACATCCCTGCTACGTACTACCCACATCCGTTCTTTTCCGTTCTGTTTATGCAAATTTTTGAAACTTTTTGGAGCAGATGACAACAGATGGAGCCACCCCCGAAATTTTGCTCATCCACTGTATCCTTTATGCATACGTTTTGCTTCCGTCGGCCAGTGGGACCTAGCCTTTAAGTAACGATTTTTTCCCCAACAATAAAAGGAATTGAGAATTGCATGATGTGATGTTTTTATGAGTGCCTATTGTTTGCATTTCACTGTGATTAAACAGATGTTACCAAAAAATAACCCCTCTGAATGTGGATTGCATATGTAGCAAGGATAACACTACTCCATCATGCTAATGATTGTGTGAATCCACCTGAGGAAAGTAGAAGGCTTTTTCCTAATTATATGAATCATTTTCGAAATGAGACTCATGCTTCTATTGCAAATACATTTGTATTACTTTTTCAGTTGTATTAAATAAAATGCCTTTTTACCTATAGGAATTCCTCAGTGAGTGGAAAAACCAAGGTTCTACCAAACTAAATAAAATAATTAACAAGAGGAAAAGGAAATGAAAAACCCATTTCAAATGGTTCATTATAATCTACCTCTTCATTACCACCAATTTCAAGATGTGCAACAGGTTGGTCGTCGCTCTTAGCAATCTGCTTATGCTTAATGTAATTCATCCTTTTTTTTCTTTCCAATAAAAAAGTCATGAATTGCTCTGTACAATCTACCCTAAGATTAAATTTACATCACAGTATTTTTCTTTCTATAATCTATCTGATCTCATCGTCAAAGATATAATAGAAATAGCAATCACCCTTAGACTTATATAACACTTCACAGTGCTTGACAACCTTCTCTAAGCAGTTTACAGAGTCCATATATTGCCCCCAAAAATCTTGTTGCTCATTTTCCTGACCTTAACAGGATAGAAGGCTGAGTCAAGCCTGGTGAGATTTGAATTGCCAAATTGCTGGCGGGCAGCAGAAGTAGTCTGCAGTACTAATCACTGCACCACTATGGCTCTTAAACTACAAGTTCAATTTTGTTTATTTTTATACAAAACATCCATAGGGATTTTGCAGTTTCCAATAAATTTAGATAATGTCTTTTTTCTAATCAAATATGTTAGTTTATCCATCTCAGCAAGATCTGTCAATTTCTCCAACCATTCCTCTGTAATGGGCACTAAGAAACCTTTCCATCTCTTTGCATATAACAATCTTATGATTACCACAGTGATCATATATTGAAATAATCTTCAATGACTTTTTTTTTTCTAACTGCTTATCCATTAGTCCTAAAAGGAAAAGTTCTGACTTCAGCAATAAAAAGAAATTCTAAGAATTATCTTAACTTAATAACTGAACTGTATTACATAATCTGTTTCATTCTTATTCCTAACACTTTTGAAGATTCTAGAACAACATACTAATGGACTAGAGTTTGGGTTTGGCTGTGGGAATTAAGGGAACATTCCATCCACTGTCATCCGCTAGGCTTCCTATGAACATCCATTTAACATCCCCGCTACATACTACCCACGTCTGTTCTTTTCCATTCTTTNTACATACTACCCACGTCTGTTCTTTTCCATTCTTTTCCGTTCTGTTTATGCAAATTTTCACCACTTTTTGAAGCGGATGACAACGGATGAAGCTACCCCCGAAATTTTGCTCGTCCGCTGTGTCCTTTATGCATACGTTTTGCATCCATCAGCCAGTGGGACCTAGCCTTAATGCTGTCCCCAAATTTATACATTCATGCCTTCCTGGTTTATTTGTAACAAAAAAAATTGGGCAAGCACAAGTTCATTGAGGTTAATAAGGACTATTTTGCTTTTCTGCCTTCTATCTTTTGCCCCTTTCATTATTTTAATGTTGCTTCTGCTGTTCAAAATGGCAGTGATACATTAACTTCTTCAGTCCAAAAGGACAGTATGGTGTAATAGTGTGACTTGGAAGACCAAGGTTCAAGCCTATTCTTGGGCATGGAAATTGACCGGTTGACAAGATATAAAGCTAAAAGAATAAGTAAAAGATAATATAAACACCCTTTAATTTTTAGCTCCTATCATTAGTACTTTCTTTCTCTTTTTTCTGTTTCAATGTAGATTTTTTTAAAAAGTAGGGAAAAGAACCCAGGCTTATTTTTCTTATCTTTTAAAACGGAATAGAGGCTAATTAAAAGGTAATGAAGGACTGATTCAGTCGTAATCCTCAGCTTTGCTGAACACAAAGTGATAAAAAAAGAATAGAGGCTGCAAGGAGAAAGTTATTAATTAACACTGCAGGAAACCTTTCTTGAATGGGTTCTAGTTTTATGCATAAATTATAAGGGAAGAATGTTAACTGCACCAAATCCTACTAGGTAGTGTTATGGTAAAGTTAAAAAAAAAAAAACATGGAAATGCAATTTAAAATGCAGTTGTGGCATGAGCAATGCCAAATATCTATGGAGATTCTCAGTCCTCCAGGTCATGGTTGTCCCAAAAGTGCTTTTTCAAGAGGCAACTGGACTTTCTGCTTTTTTTTTCCTTTGAAGACATTTCCTTTCTCATCCAAGAAGCTTCGTCAGCTCTGACTGGATGGTAGGAGATTGAAGAGTTTGTCTGCAAGGACTATAAATTTTTCCATTTCCCCACCATCAAATCAGAGGTGAAGAAGCTTTTTAGATGAGAAGCAAAACATCTTTAAAGAAAAACCAGAAGGTCCAGTTGCTTCTTGAAAAAAAAAGCATCTTTGGGATGACAAATGTCAAAGTTCTCTGAAGTGGAAGTCACTGCAGAAGTCATGCCTTGGACCAAAAAAAAAAAAAGGTATCATGTTTGATATCCAGTTTTTTAAAAATGAATTTTGCATCATAGAGAGGGAAGATCTAAAACCAGAATTATTCTTATTAGGAATAATACCGGGGAAATATAATTTAAAAACTCACATACTTAATCTTACATATAATAACAGCAGCTAGAATCACATAGGCACAAAACTGGAAAAATGAAAGTATACCCACAGATTAGAAGGTAATATAAAAAAAAATTAGAATGTGACAAATTGGACAGGTTAACAATGGAACTTAAAAACAAAGAGGAAACAGAATAGTCAACATAGGATGTATTGTATAAATGGTTAAATAACAGTTCAGAGATTAGTACTAAACAACGAAAGAAGATTAACAAAATAGAAATAAATAGATATATAGAAATATGTAAGAACCCACAATGTAAGTAATATCACTATTGGACTGTACATGAATGTAGTTTAAAGTGTATAGAGTGATAAATGTAATAGAGTGCTATGGTACAACTGTGAAAATAATAGTTATAATTATAACATACAACACTACCTATTTAAAAGAGACTATACTGTATGACTATAAGAACGATAGTAACAATCAGGTTGTGTACTATGATGTATATTGAAAAAGGACTTGTTTAAGGCCTGGTCCCACTGGCCAATGGATGGAAAACGTATGCATAAAGGACACAGCGGACAAGCAAAATTTCGGGGGTGGCTCCATCCGTTGTCATCAGCTCCAAAAAGTGGCAAAAATTTGCATAAACAGAAAAAGAATGAAAAAGGTAACGAAAAGAAGGAGTGTGGTAGTAGTAAGCGGGATAAATAGATGTTTCATAGGAAGCCTAGCAATGACAAGAAGCATGGAATAGATGACACTCGAAAGGTTCCAGGGAAAATTTCAAGACGACGCATTAGCAGAAGGGCGGATGCAATAGCGATAAGTGGGATGCATCAAACGGACGCCTATAGGAAGCAAAGCGGACTGGAGGATGTATATACGATGCAAAGCGTCACTGCACATGCGGGACTATGAATAGCATAGCCTGCACGAATAAAAGGGATGCAGCACGCAAGCAATCGAGCATACAGGGAAGACGTGCTGACAATACATTTTGCAGGAACACCATGGCTCATCAGTTCAGGCAAGAAAGAAGCCCGTGCCTACTTCGTTTAGCCCTGCAAGTGAAGAAGGGCAGACCAGCATCCACCCCTGCACTGATCTCCGAACTGCTGCTGCTGCTACTGTAGTGTGGCCAGCCCCAAGGCCCTCAAGCCCCTCAAAGCCCTGTGCTGAAGGCCCTGCTGGCTCAAGCCCTGAAGGCCTGAACAATCTCCAGAAGCGCCTGATGCTGAAGCCCCTGAAAGCCTGCTGAAGCCCCTGCTAGAGGGAAGAGGCAAGGGAAGAGAAGAGAGAGAGAAACATACACCGTATCCAGACATGAGGATGAGGTGCTGGAATGGCTAGAGGGAGAACAAGTACCTCTGGAGAAAGGGCCACAGACTGTATCACGACACCAAGAAGAAGCAGGCAGCTTGGAGAGACAAGGCAGAGAGTCGGGGTAAACTGCATAATGTACTCTCTTGGATTGTGAAACACATGCACACCTGCTATGGCAAGCTACACCTCAAAAAAATCAGGCAGGCCATGTCAAGCTCACTGACCGGGAGATGTACGTCATGCCAAAGTGCAGTTTCCTGAGAGGGTATCGCGCCACGAGCAGTCCCTCTGAGACCCTCTCCCTTCAACAGCCCACAGCCAGCCAGTCTCTTCCAGCCGGGAGCCACGTAGCTGTTCAGCAGGTGCTTCAAGAAGCCCACAAGAGACCTCCCACAGCTGCACTCCCATGCCGGCATAGCTTGGAGGATCCGTGGAGGATGACGCCCTGCTTTCACAAATGGATGGAGAGCAGCAGCCACCAGAGGCCAACCACTCGCCCCCACCCCAGCTCCATAGGATGCAGGCAGAGAGCAGACTGGAGGGCCAGAAACCAAGTGTGCTTTGGAGACAGGACACAATGAAGACCAGCACAGAACTTCTCTCCAGGCTGGCACTGCAACATACCATCACCAGAAGTCTTCATCACCTATGTGAGCCAGACTCAGGGAATACCTAGGCAGTACCAGGATGAAGCAAGAAGATCGCAGCACTCTGCACAACCCTCAAAGCCCAGCCTGAAGCGCTCCTACCAGTCCACGTCTGCTCCTCCACCCAGGCGATGTCACAGCCTTCACGTGAGGTCTGGCTCACGTACGTGATGAAGGCTTGCGGTTCGAGGATGAAGTTGTCTGTGACCAGCTGAGAGAGAAAATCGTGCTGGTTTTGATTGGCACCCTGATCTCCAGCAGGACACTGGCCCTGGCTCTGGCTCTGGCCCTCCGTCTCCTCTGCCTCTCTGCCTGCTTTCTGTGGAGTTGGAGCTGGGGGTGGGGTGGTTGGTCTCTGGTGGCTGCCGCTTCTTGCTCCATTTGTGACAGGGATCCTCCAAGTCAACTACATGGGGATGCAGCTGTCAGGGGTCTTGCCATGGGCTCTCTGAAGACACTCTGCGACAGGCAGTCTGCTCATGGCTGGAGATGAATGGCTGTCTGTGGGCTGTCTGTGTTAGAGGCTGTCAGAGGGCTGCCCTTGGTGGCGGACCTCACCCTAGGAAGCTGCACTTGGCCATGACGTACATCTCCCGGTCAATGAGCTGACAGCGCCTGCCCAGATTCTTAGGTGTAGCTTGCCATACCAGTATGCATGTGTTCACCATCCTTGGTAGGTGCGTAGTGTAGCCCAGGTCTCTGCTTGTCTCTCCAAGTCTGCTTTTTCTTTGGTGTCGCGATAGAGTCTGTGCCCTTTCTCCACTGGTGCGTTCTCCCTCAGCCATTCAGCACCTCTCCTATGCTCTTGGAAAGGGTGTACTGTTTTCCGCTCTCCCTTCTCCTTCCCTTGCCTCTTCCTCCCTGCAGGGGCTTCAGCCAGGCATTCAGGGGTCTGAGCAGCAGGGCTTTGAGGCTTGGGCTGGTCCACCAAAGCGAGCAGAGAAGCACAACAACAGAAACACACCAGCAGCAGCAAACACAGCAGCTTCAGAGTCACTGCCAGGTGGTGGATGGTTTCTGTCCTTCTTGCCAGGGCTGGCAGAGTAGGCACAGGTTTCTCTTCTTTGATGACGACGAAACCATGTTATTCGAAGATGTGTTTGCAGCACGTCTTTCCACTGAATGCTGCATGCTTGTGAGCTGCATCCTTTTAATCCCGCGAGCCTGACGGCAATTCACCTCCCCGTACCAGTGAACGCTTTGCATCCACTAGCATACTGCTAACGCATATCCCTATTGCAATCCTATTAGGCGTCCGATGCATCCACTAATCCTGCTTATGCATCACCTCTCTAGCATGCGTCTGCTTCGCAATCTCTCCCGGAAGCCCTTCGGATTGTGTCATCCACTTCCGTCCGCTTAGGCTTCCTATGGAATCCATTTAGCATCCTCACTACGTACTACCCCATCCGTTCCTTTCCATGTGTTTCGTTCTGTTTATGCATAATTTGGGCACCTTTTGGACGATAACAACAGATGGAGCCACCCGGAATTTGCCTGTTCCGCCTGTTGTCCTTTTTGCATACGTTTTGCGTCCGTCGGCCAGTGGGACCTAGCCTTAAGGCTTTGTGTGTTCTAAACCTCGCCAGCCAGTAGTTCAGGATGTAAGAGATTATCCTATTTGTTTGAAATGACACTGCAATGGTGGGGAAAAGATGAATAATAACACCTTTATTTTGTTTTCTTGTTTGGTGTGGAAAGAGATCAGACATTTTTTCCTTGCTGCCTCACCCACAACCCACCACACATCTTCCCTTTCCTTCCCACTACATCATCACAAGAAATTCTTCACAAATTGTTGTCCCCAAGGAATAACCAGTCCACTTTCCATCCTGTGACTGCCAATAAACACAGCTTAACTCTGGTTTTATTTTACCTCCCCCCCCAAAAAAAAAGCAGCGCACCATAATTGATTTTAAAATAAAAATAACTCAGCCTTCCAAAGTCATATATTTTATTTCAGGAAGGTTAAAAATGATGATCTGGCATTACTTTTCCGTTATTCTCCTTGTATCCTTGTGTGAAAACAATGATCCTTTCCCAACTCTCAAAGCCTTTTTTTGTTGTTGTTGTTTTTTGCACTTTGGACAACCACAATTATGCTTTTTAAATTGTTTTCTGCAAAGTTGGACCATGGATGTACAACCTTCTATTGGGTTATCTAGATAAAATGGTATAGCTATCATGATTACATGCTCTGTGCCATAGTTTTACAAATTGGACGATGCAACCTTTTCAACTTAACCATCCCCCCACCCCACTCGCTTGCCTTGAAGCAGATAAATTCCTTCAGGAATTAATGTGCTGAACCCATATTTATATGATCAATATGTTTGTTTATTAGCAGCAGCAACAGCTGTGTTTTAGAAAAATCTGATGGTGTCTGGCAAAAATCACAAGGTATTAACCGCAGAAACACCTCTTAGGGCTGGATGCGGGAGAGAAACTCACTTTGGCAATAGGGAATTGAGATGGATAAGGTTTCACACTAATTATGTGCTAATTGAAATAGCTTGTCTTGGAAAAGTCTGCCTCAATGCCCATCAGCTTCTCCTCCTCCTTTTCCTTCAAAGGATCCCATCACCTGTTCGATCTTTGTGTTGGATGCACAGAACCCAGAAGTAATCATGGAAGGATCAAGAGAGGCATCACTTAGAAGCAGAACATATGAGCAAGGCATTTCACTTGAATCTCGAAATCCTTATTTAAATAGACAAGTCGCAAGTAAGTGATGGGAAATTCTGTTTCACTGAAGCACTTTGTTTATCGAGTTATTTTAAGGAAGATCATTGAGGGGAAAGGTGTTCAGCAAATTCTGAGTGGTAGAGCATCAGGTCTTGCTCATTCATTCATATACAGTAGTACTTCGGTAATCATTGTTAATTGAACATGGCTAATGGGATATGTGATGAGTATGTGAGTATCCAACAATTTTTCCCATAAGGAATAATGTAATGAGTGCAGAGAAGTGAGTGCAGAAAAGTGCAGAGAAGAGCAACTAGGATGATTAGGGGAATAGAGACTAAAAGCTATGAAAAACGGTTACAGGAACTGGACTTGACTAGTCTAGTGAAGAGGACCAGGGGAGACATGATAACTGTTTTCCAATATTTGTGGGGCTACCACAGAGAGGAAGGGGTCAAGCTGTTTTCTAAAGCATCTGAAGGCCAGACAAGGAACAATGGATGGAAACTGAACAAGAAGAGATTTAACCTGGAAATAAGAAGAAATTTTCTGACAGTGAGAAAATCAACCAATGGAACAGCTTGCCCTCGGAAGTTGTGACAGCTTCATCACTTGAGACTTTCAAGAAGAGATTGGACTGCTATTTGTCAGAAATGGTGTAGGGTCTCCAGATTGGGTGGAGGGTTGGACTAGATGACCCACAGATGATCCCTTCCAATTCTGTGCATCTGTAAATCTGAGTCACAAGGCAGCCAACACTGACAAGTTCCAGCTTGTGCTGTGTACCAAACAAACAATGAGTACTGGGACAAAATTTTCACATCAAAATACATTGAGTACTAAATTCAATTAGTTTCAAAACAGTTGCGTACCAAGGGTACCACTGTATTTTTTTTAAAATGAAAGAAGTATTGAAGAAATGATCTGACCCAAGTTTGGTGTGACACATTTTATCATCTTATGATTCTGCCATCTCATTCTTTGGAGGGACAGGCTCTGTTATTCTGTGATTTCTATGATTTCTTCTCATGAAGATTCTGTTTAGCTGCCATTGAGATTAATGAGTATGGACAGTATCTGCTCTCTTATTCTTAAGGCAAGGCCACACTGGCCGACAAATGCAAAAACGTATTAAAAGGACAACAGCGTAGAGCAAATTTTCCAATCCATTGTTATCCGACTCGCAAAATGCCCAAATTTGCATAAACAGCAGCGACAACAGATGGAAAGGAACAGATGGGGGAGGGAGTGTAGCGGGATTTTAAGCGATTTGCATAGGAGCTAGCAGGATGGAACGGATGGAAGTGGAGGACCACCCACTGAAGGGTTTCGGAGACAACGAAGCGGAGCGTAGCGGGAAGTGAGTGATTGTGTTGCGGATGCGTGGAGATGCGTGGATGCCTATGATGCAGTAGCGGATGCCTAGGCAGATGCAAAAGCGTTCACGGTGCGCATTCGGCTGAGATGATTTGTAAGTCCGTGGATATAAATAGGATGCAGCTCGCAAGCAGGTCCACCATTCAGTAGAAAGACCTGTGGCCAAGAGACAGTTCTTAAGAGAAACACCGATGGGAGAAAGAGAAGCTGGTGCCTACTCCTGTCCAGCCCCTGGCGAAGAAGGACAGAACCACATCCATCCCCTGCTGCTGACTCTGAAGCTCTGGTGCTTCTGCTGCTGCTGTTGTGGTGGCTTCTGCTTCGTCTCTGCTTGGTGGTGTTGCTGGTGCAATGCTGGTTGCTTCTCCTGCTGCTGCTGCTGCTGCGTGCTTCGTCCTGCTGGTGCTGTGGTTGCTGCTGGTGTCCAGGCAGGTGTCTTTGGAGGCCCCATGACAGATGATTCCTCCACAGCTGCACTCCCCGTGCAGAGATGTGTGGGAGGATCCCTGTCTCAGATGGAGCAAGAGAAGGTCAGCACCAGAGACCAACCCACAACCCACCCCAGCTCCCACCTTCCACAGAAATAGCAGGCAAGAGGCAGACCGGGAGGACAGAGCCACACTGTTTCTCTTGAAAGTCAGGGACAGCAATAAAAGCCAGCACAGATTCCTCTCCCAGCTGGGTCGACTTCAACATACCATCCTCCAACCAAGCCTTCATCACCTACATGAGCCAGACCCTCATGGACGTCCGAGACCAGCTGAACCTGCTCCTACCCACCTCCAGGGTCTGCTCCCCACCCCATGCGATGTCACAGCCCTTCCACAGATTTCAGGCGAAGCCCCTCACCTACCAAGCTACCACTTACCAGGACTTCCTACAGCAGAGGCAGCCCTTTCCCAGTCCAGGCCCAGGTTCATTCGCATGCCACAGATGCTCGATCTCACCAGCTGCAAGACCAGATCAGGCTCACTACACGTCTCCTTCTCCACGCCCACTATGTCAGCCAAGACCTTCCTCGAGAACCATCTGTTCATCAGTTCTTGGGCCTCACATCCCAGGTCTTTGAATAGTGCTCTCAATCCTCACGGGACTGAGTCAGCTCTCTGGAAGAGGCTTCCTGACACGACCATGCTACCTTTGCTACTCTTTGGGCCAGCAGCCGCAAATGGCGCCTCAGACCAGCACTCCAGCAAATCCACCCCACTGTCCCTGGCCCCTTTATCTGAGGACACATGGGCATGTCTCGAGTGACTGGAAGAGTGCCAGAGACGAGTTCCTTATACTTTTCACCTTTTATCTTTGCCTTAAAGACACTTTACTTGGGTTCAAAATATTTTTGGCTTTTTATAAGTCATACAGTTTTGTTTTAATAAAGGTTATCTTTGCTTCACACACTCAGGTTTCATTTTTTTTAACTTTATAAAGTGTGGTGGGGAAGAACTTTGAAAAAATGTGTTAAGCCTCTGCATGCTTTGATGGGTATAGTTGATATATACTGTGGATGGGTAGTAATGCGGGGATACTACCAATTCTGGGGAGTGGGATGTGTAGGATGGTAAGTGCTGGATGGAGAGCTGGATGGGTAATGATTGCCTGTGGGATGGGTAAGGATAGCTGTGGATGGATGGCTGTGGGATGGGTAAGGATACGTTGGTGGGATGGGTAATGATAGCTGTGGGATGGATAGCTGTGGATGGTAATGATAGCTGTGGAATAGATGGATAGCTTTGGGATGGCAAGCTGTGGGAATGGTAATGATGCTGTGGGATGGGTCAGGATAGTGTGGGATAAGGATTAAGTTGTGGGGTAGATAAACCTCCAGTGCAAGCATAGTGGGACTGTATGGTCCACCCCTCCCAGCTTGCCACACATATGGCACTTTATTTATCAATAAACGATTTTAATCATTATCAGCACATGTTTCAACAGAAAGCAAACTCTTTATTAATGACCCTATTGATTGTAAGGCCAATCCACATACATGGCACCAATCTCATCAGTGGTGATGAGACAGTCTGAAGGAAGCATCCATTAAGCATCTACCGTCCTGTCTTGCACTCCACTGCTCCAGCTGGGGAGTTGCAGCAGTGTTTCAGGAAGGTTGCGCTGCTTCTCTCCGGTCCATTGTGAAGCGCTGTTGGGGGCCTTGCACAATCCACAGTGTCCTAATCAAGTTTAGCCCTTGCCTCCATTTCACCACGGCTCTGTTGTCCCCATTGCCTTGTTGGCGGTCCACAAAGCCTGTTCTGCAAGACTGGGTAGCGGACGTTGGCGCATAGAGATTGTGCAGTGATTGCAGCAAGCCTTCCACGAATGCTCCTCACAGTCCTGGGTGATGCTGAAATGGTGGGAGAAGACCTGGAACCTGTTGCCAGGTATGCCAAAGGCGTTCTCCCCTACCGTTCTTTGCCTGGATAGCCTATAGTGAAGAATCCTCTCATGGGTAAGGTATCTGATAGTGTAGGGGCTTCATAAGGTGAGGTTTCGAGGAGAAGGCGTCATCACCCACGATGAAGTAGGGCACATCTTATGTGTCGTTGGATTAAGGGTCTGGATCATGGGAAACCCGATGATGAAAGGTTGCATTCTAGACCACCCTTGAGAGTCACTGGCGTTGTTATATGCTGGGCATGCTTGAAGCTGAACCGGCATTGCCTGAAGGCGATCGATTACATGAACTTGTAGTCAGCGCATCAACCATGGCAAAGAGGATGATACTGAGAAGCCTTTGTATTGTTATAAGTGGACCCTGAGTTGGCTGGAAGCTTTGCAGGCCACGTGACTTCCCATCTTATGGCTCAAACGGTGGTGGGTGATAAGTTTCCACCTCTGATTACTACTGCTCTGCAACTTTCCTCCAGCCTTCTTCAGTGTGGGACCACTGGAGGACTCCTCCACGTATTCTTCGTGATGGCCTTGCACCACTTTCTCTGACCACAATGCTGATGGTGTTGTGTGACACCCTCCAAGGCAATACTAACATGTTTACTGTACATGTCCCAGAGGTGCAGGTGGCACCAAAGTCAGTGCCACCTTCAGTCCAGGCCCAGGTTGGCATTGTGGGGTTGGTGTTTGCCATGTCCACCTGGTCTCAGCCGCTCCACCAAATTTCATCAAACATGGCTGGTGGCATCCTCATGGAAAGTGCTGGAATGCACGAGGGTCTTCATTCTCAGCTCCACCATCAGCTTGTCCATAAAGAGTCCAAACATCCACTCTTCTCCCTGATCCTCATCTGTCGGACCCAGACAGCTCTTGGACGTCTCCTTCTTCTCCTTGCCGTAGAAAAAAGGTGAAAAGTCTGGAAAGGGGCTTGGTTCTGATGTTGAATGATGGCGGCTACCAAAAGGAGTGTGCGATTGATCCATGCGTGGGAGATCAATGGATGATGTGGAAGAGCAAGACCAAGGGTGAAGAGGTCTGCACACCACAGCTGTCTGGACTCATACTGAGAACGCAAGGTGATTTCCTCCCTTTTTATATGGAAATATCAGTTGTCCAGCTAGGTGTCCTTCCCACATACTCCAGACATCCTAAATATCACAGAGATACGTCCCATATACAAACATTTTGTCCGTTTAAATGCTTTATGATACGAGATTGCATCCGCTTACATCCTTTCTATGTCCGTGCTACTAACACTGTGTGGACGCTTCCGTTACCTTTCGCTTCCTCCCTCTTTCCGTTTTCCGCTGCAGTGGATGTGTGAGTTGCGTGGATGGCCAGAGGATGCCGAGAGGATACATCGGACGTGTAACGGATGACAACGGACTTAGAACATTTGTTGCCCATATGTGTTGCGGATGTAGATCGTACGTAGGTGAAAGTTCATCTGCTCAAAAAGTTTTGTGCAGCTCAAAAACTTTTTGAGTGGATGAAATAGCAGTAGAAGGATGTTTTACGGATAAGCGTATGAAACACGTATTGTAGTTTTCCAATGGATGGCAAGCTTTTTTGTCCGTTTTACATCCTCTTTGCATCCATTGGTTCAGTGTGGCATGGGCTTTACGTTTTGAGGCTGCTCCTTGATAACATTTTTGAACTTCATGGAGAATGAAACAGGCTGCTACTCTGGAACTATGATTTTCAGTATTTTCAGGTATTAATTCCCACCAATCATTCTAAATCCCAGCATGGTCGAAATCAAAGGCCACTTTTCCTGTAGGTGTCAGAGATATTCTTGTTTTACAGTTATCCTTTATGGTAGATTTTAAGAACTTAAAGTTCCCCTTCCTTTCCCTATGTCCTGCTTAAACTACTGATGAGTCTCATCCCCATGTAATGACCCAAAGGGACGTGTCACAAAGGCAACACAGCCAGATAATAAGTAGGAATCCCTTTATTAGCTCCAAACTTTGCCCCAAAGGTACTAGTTACCTTCTGGTCTGGAGAAAAACTCTCCCAGGAACAGCCTTTGGCTGCAGAGATTCAAGTCCAAAATGTGGTCAACAGAAAACTTTAACTCTAAGTCCAATCAAGGCAAGATTGGAATCTACCATTGTTTCTTTTTTAATTGTTCATATCCATTTCATGTGTTTATTGCCAGGTTTATACTTATACCTGTTGTCTAATAATTGTTTGACTAAATAATAAATAAATAAATGAATAAATAAATGATAATTAATCTGGCAGGGCAAGATAAGTAGTTCTAGAAGGGAAATAGCATGACACTAAATCAATCCAGTTGGGAGGATGCCAGGAATGCAGATAATTGCAGTCAACACAAGATGAACTGTGTTTGCCATTTGTTCCTGGAAAACACAGCTCTCAGCTCCCTCTCCTTTAAACTCTCTTCACAGGTGTGACTAATGAAGGGAATCCAGGCCCTTTCCTCCCCCATAAGTCATGCAACCAATGTTGGTCTCTTCTCCATTCTTCCCTGTGTGCTCTAGGATGAAGAGAGGGTGGGCCTGGGTCTTCCTCTGAACTCCCTCTCCCTTGTTCTACCACTTCCCTGCTCTGCCTAGCCGAACTTTGCCCTTCCCCAGTTTTCTCCACAGCCAATGGAGCCACACTCCCACTCCCTGTCAACTGTTCATCTTCCTCCTCAGATTCAGACTCTGACAGGGGCATGATATCCCAATAGAAAGCAGACTTTTCCTTGCTGCATCAGAAGTCTTCAATACATTATTATTTTTCTCTCATCAATGACAGTTTAACATGGCCAGAGGAAGCTCTAGCGAAGTCCAAGCATATCAAATGAAAACAGACCATCCATCCCTTGTTTTTGTGAGCAAGATGTTGACAGGCCTATCTCAGCTTGCAGAGAGAAGGGCTGGATGCACAGGATAGACAGTTGTGACTGAACAGCTTTGAATGAATGTATTATTCCCATTAATTATGATGTCGGCTAAAGACGACAGCTGTTCAAGAAGGGTGCAATAGTAATTTATCAGTTGGAGGAAAGCTTGGAGAGAGCCCTCCAGTTCTCTCCACCCCCAACACTCTGAATTTGGGAGGATGGAAGGCAAGATTTTTTTTTTAATTAGAGCATGTTATTAACGGGAACTTAGTGAATTAAAAATAGTCTTTCCACCCACCAACACCTCAATACATTAAGTTCTGGTCTCAATTAAAGAGATCAGGAACAAGTCAATGAGGGGGAATTAATGAGATGAAAACAGGGTTGTGAGATAAAGTGTAAAAGTGTTAGCAATATCAAGAGCTGAAGTAACAGAAAGGTTCTGTTGATTGCCTTTGGGGAAGAAATACTAATGAGAAATCATTATAGCTGAGAAAGATACGAATATATGGGAAACTCTGCCTTATGAAGTAGAAATATCTTGCTGCCAGCTCTGAGAACAAACCTCACTATTATTTGTTATTGCATTGATATGGCGGGGTGGGGTGTTTCAATGGAGTTTGGTTACTAGTTATGAATTTTCTAGCCTAGATCAGAGGTGGTATTCAGCAGACCCTGACCAGTACTGGAGAACCAGTAGTGGAAATTTTGAGTGGTTCAGAGAACCGGCAAATATTACCTCTGACTGGCCCCGCCCCCATCTGTTCTCTGCCTCCTGAGTCCCAGCTGATTGGCTGGGTTTTCTTTTGTTGTCCTACACAGGAGAACAGAGCTGGAAAGCAGGTTAGTGGGGTGGGGAGGGAATGGGGATTTTGCAGTAACCTTCCCCTGCCATGNTGGAAAGCAGGTTAGTGGGGTGGGGAGGGAATGGGGATTTTGCAGTAACCTTCCCCTGCCATGCCCACCAAGCCACGTCCACCAAGTCACACCACACCCACCAAGCCATGCCCACAGAACCAGTCGTAAAAAAAAAATTGAATTCCATCACTGGCCTAGATGCATTGAAACCCTATACCAAACTTTCAAACAAGAAAAATGAAATAGTTCTGCCAACGGCTAAGAATAATCAGCCTTTCTTTTGATGCAAGTCATTATCCACTAGCATTCAGGAAACTTCAAGCATCTGATGGGGTTAGAAGTCCTAATCCGTGATGTTCACTCCACAACATCAGAATCTGAGAAGGAGGTTGACTCAAAGGCCTGGGATTCTCTGGTAATATTACACTAATAACTAGAGCACACAAAACATTTGCTAGACCAATACTCGAAAACAGCTCATCAGTCTGGAACCCATATTATGTAACTGATATTAACACAGTTGAGAAAGTCCAGAAATATTTCACAAGAAGAGTTCTCCGTTCCTCTACTCATTGCAGAATACCTTATGCCACCAGACTCGAAATTCTAGACCTAGAAAACCTAGAACTATGCTGCCTTCGGTCCGATCTAAATATAGCATATAAAATCATACATTGCAATGTCCTACCTGTCAAGCTTCAACCATAACAACACAACAGCAAACAATAGATAAAAACTCAAGGTTAATCGCATCAGTCGTATTTGGAGGAAATACGACTTCAGCAACAGAGTGGTCAATGTCTGGAATACTCTACCTGACTCTGTGGTTTCTTCCCCAAACCCCAAAAACTTTAACTTTAGACTCTACTATTGATCTCACCCCTTTCCTAAGAGGTCTATAGGGGGCATGCATAAGTGCACCAACATGCCTACCGTCCCTGTCCTATTGTTTCTTTTATTTTTTTAAATTTTGCTTATATGTATTCATAACTATGTTTTTACTTATACCTATTATCTTGTAAGCAACTGACATAAATAAATAAATATCCCTTTGGAGTTGTCCCCCATTACTTCTGGATGTGTGAAGGGTTACAGATTCCCAGGTAAAAGTGAGGGGGGGGAGGTGAGATAAGAGACATTACAGCCTGGATATGGATAGAAGACAGAAAAACAGAATTTGGATAGCCATTCTCTGAAATTTCCCAGGGTATGTCTATTGGCTGAGGATAGAAAGGGAAAGATTTTGTCTGTGATGTGGAAGCAGATACAGAAGTTTCCTCTGAATGAATTGTTCCATGTTGTTCTAGGGCTTAGCCTTACAGAATGCTTCTCTTGCCAAACCAAGAAGCAAAGAATGAGACATTATGTTCTTTATTTATAATCAGATGCCTTGGGTTAAGGCCTATGAGTTCGTACGAATCCACATGACTGCAATAATAGCAATAACACTTAGACTTATATACTGCTTCATAGTACTTTACAACCCTCTCTAACCAGTTTAAAGAGTCAACCGATTGGCCCCAACAATCTGGGTTCTCATTTTACCCACCTGGGAAGGATAGAAGGCTGAGTCAATGAGCAGGTCAGGATCAAACTGCTGGCAGTCAGCAGAGTTAGCCTACAATGCTGCATTGTAACCATTGTGCCACCATGGCTCTTCCTTCCTTCCTTCCTTCCTTCCTTCCTTCCTTCCTTCCTTCCTTCCTTTCTTCCCACTTTCCAATAACAAAGTGCAATAACAATTTAGACTTATATACCGCTTTACAGTGCTTTTACAGCCCTCTATAAGTGGTTTACAGAGTCAGCCTATTGTCACCCAACAATCTGGGTTCTCATTTTACCCACCTTGGAAGGATGGAAGGCAGAGGCAACTTTGAGCCTGGTGAGTTTCGAATTGCCTATGTCAGCCTTCAAGATCTTCTACTATCGCTTTGCATCTTTCGGCTGTCATAAGAAACGGGGGGGAGGGGAGGAAG
>BHFT01001033.1:0-44636 GCA_004320025.1 Laticauda laticaudata | reverse complement strand
TTTCTGGCGCTGAATCATTGCTACAAAACTCTCATTATATACCACTTCATGGTGCTTTACATCCCCCTCTAAGTAGTTGACAGCATCATTATATTGCCCCCCTCCAACAATCTGGGCCCTCATTTTACCCATCTCAAAAAAATGGAATGCTGAGTCAAACTTGAGCAGTTGAGAATTGAACTGTTAAAGTGCTGGCAATGGCAATCAGCAGAAGTAGTCTGCAGACTGCCTTCTAACCCCTGTGCTATCATGGCTTATCCTGAAAGCTGGTAAGAAAGAAGAGATCAAATCTTTCATATTCAGATCTACAGTAGAGTCAGTATCTGGAACTGGAACAAAAAAACTCTACATGAACTGTAGTGTAAATCTGTCATTATTACATTAGATAGTATAATTATGGTATTTGTATATTGCATTTCAGGGAAGCTTGGCATCCTCCACCTGCTTAGCAAGGGCTTTTCAAATTTCCAAGAAATACTAGTCAATCAATAATTTACTTGCACTTAACAAAGTGTTGTAAAGTGAGTGTGGAGAACCTGCAGTTGATGAAAAGATGGCTCTCAACTGCCAGTGTGCAACTGGCACATTCCACTGCTTACATCTCTGACCTTAGCCAGCACCTGCAAACAGAATGAAACATTCCCTGGAGAAGTAATCCATTTGGAACTAGATGCAGATCTGTTCTCTCTCTCAGTAGAAATTGTGTGCTATTGGAGATGGAGATTCAACATTCACACTGTTGTGTAATTGCAAGTTCTCTTAGGTGATACCCCAATTGATTGATGATATTCTCTGCCTGGATAGCAAGGAATGGGACACAAAACTAATGCAAGAAAAAAATAGCTGGAGTCATTTGTAAATTTCCTTGATTATATGTAAGGAATAGTCATTTGTTTACACCTGCCTTATACATCTAAGAATATGTCATACAATATTTTGCAATGGATTTCATTTTCTGTTGTTTCTATGAAAGGCACAACAAATTCTACAGTTGATAAATGAACCTGAAAGAGATTTTCTATGGATAGAACCCTTGAAAGTCACTAGCATAATGAAATTATTATTATTTGTTAATGTTACCCAAGAGACTCCAGTTATTATAGTTATTTCTTTCTTTGAAGAGAGTAAATTAAAATCTCTTCCTCTCCATGTCAAGTGCATCATTATGGACTTAGTTTATTTTAAGGAATTTGTTAAATTTGCAATCTAAAGAAAACAATACTTATCACAATAGCTCCTCAGTTAGCTCTTATGTATTAAATATTGTTCCCATGAGGTCATGGGTAATGCCTTTACTGGAAACCAAACCAAAGCAACTCCTCTCTCACACATAAAAATATTGTGATAATGGCTTGTTCATATTTTAATAGACAATAGTATTTAGTGCCTAATGTAGCCCAGTCTAATAGAGCTCTGTTGATACAGATTACCATGCATTACAAAGTTCTTTCTTTCACTGATAGTACAATATGAGTAACAATGTTTGAATACTACCTTCCCTCTGTGGCTTAGAACAATCAGTGCTGATTGTGCATTGTAGCTATTCTATTCCAGTGAAGTTATGGGTCAAATAATCCATTGTGCTAAATCCTACCATTATTTTCATGAAATTCTTCAATTCCTATAAAGGCCTTTTTGTTTTTGTTACTACAACACAACAAATTTGGAGAGCACCAAAGGTGTTCCTCAGCAGCAAGTTTAGGTTGTAATGGTATACAGCACTAATCAGAGAATAGGATAATTTGTTTTTTATATGGCAAGAAATAACAAAAACAAAGTAGGAGTTGGCTAGAAAGTGAGATCCACTATTAGAAAGAGGAACCATATAGGGATGGATGGACAAATAGATGATAGGTAGGTAAGTAGGTAGATGATAGATATAGACAGACAGACAGATAGATGGATGGATAGACAGATGGATAGATAGATATAAACTTATTTTGAAACTGAAAATTTCAGGCTTTTTTATTAACAACAAAGCTGGGGAGAGGCAGGAATTTGCTGAATTGGCAAACAAGTCTTCTACCTGGGGTTATTTGTTTATTTGTTTGTTTGATCACAATACCTTATTAGTGCTCTTAGGACATTTCAAGTTAATTACATCTGTTTCAAGGCTGTCTTGGAGTGTAATGTTATTTGATATTTATTATATTTATATTTCTGCCCAATGATTGAAATTTGTTGGAATATTTAGAAAGTTTTTTTTTAATGCAAGGTAGTGGTGTTGTTTAGTCATTGTTGTAATGATGAGGCAGTCAAGTTGTTTGATCATGAATAACTGAATCATGATGATGTTTGTTGGAGTATAGTCTTGCATTTATACATATTTTTAGTTATCCTCCATCATTGGTTAACTTTGGATACTGCTTAACTTTTGTTACTGTTCAGCACAGTAATCCATACAATTAATTATCTCTAGTTAAAGTCTAACATTTGTTTACTTCCTCTCTCTAATCCTCCTTTAAATTAGTGACTTTGTTTGCCTGAGTTGTATTTGCTTGGAAACATTCTTTATCTGAGGTTTGCCATCCAAAATTGGAACATTCCTGCAGATTACAACTCTTCATTATCCTCGTTTTTTTATTTTAATGGGAGGAGTCAAAGATTTTATAATGTATTGCAATTTGTAAAGAGAATTAAGAGGGGTTCGTGTAAAAATAAGCCAGGAGTGCTGAAATAGATTATAGATGTGAGACAATAAGTGTAGAAGACATGATCAAGTAGGAGTAAAAGAAATTTGACCAAATGCCATTGGGGGCTCATAGTTATAAGTAATATTTGTGCCATGGTCATAAACATGTATGGGCATGATGAACCACAAATTAGGGTTAAGATGAAGATGCACAGAAATGTCATTTGAGCAGAAACACACATTAACCATAAACAAGAAAATACAAAGTAAAATAAATGGTAACAGAGTTAGCAGTAATAATAGCAAAACAGACAACAACAAATTTTCAGGAGTCTGAGGTAATGAGGCCTGCTGAAGTTGTTGTTGAGCTTAATATGTAGGAGATTTAACCTGGCCCCAAGTGATGGGTGCAAGCGCGTCAACCTTGGAAGACGTACTTCCGTGTTCAGATGAAGATTGAAATCCAGAATCAGGTTTGTGAAGGCCCTGATGCCATGCCATGATACAGACGAACACAGCGTGCTGGAACCCACATTGCTTTTTGAGTAGAAAGATCTTGCACAGTGGGGTAACCGCAACCCCAGGGATCAGCACTGTAGGGCCTTTCCAGGTTGGATCTGGAGCTTGCGATACTTTACCAAAGGCCTTGCTAAAGATTCAGTAGTTCAAAAATGCAAATTAACAGGTGAGTCTGCAAGAAGAATCTAAAAAGGTTAAATAATTCCAAGTTTGTAATGCTACAGCAATGAAATTGTTGAATTTTCGCAGATGGTAAGGGCCAGACTCAGTTTGTAATTGTTTCTGAAGCAATCCTTAAAAGTACGATGAGCTCGCTCAATTATAGCTTGACCCTGAGAGTTGTAAGGAATTCCATGCACTAAAGTAAATATTCCATTTCTGACAAAGGTTTTGAAATTCCTTTAACTATATAGCCCAGGGCCATTGTCAGTTTTAAACTGAGAGAGCCAACCCCATTACAGCCAAAAGAGGATAGGCAATGAAGAAATAACATCTGAAAGTACGTATTCGGGCGGGGGGCGGGCAAACAAGCTTGTACTAACAGATTCCGCAGCAAGAGATACAAAAAAACCCCCCAAGTATCCCATCCAAGGAGTGTGAATGAGAGTGTCATTAGACGTATGAGAATCAACAGTATGGCTTAAAGGTTGCAAACTGAGTTACATCATTTGGCCAAAGTTGATTAGCTTGGTTCTCGTGGGTTGAACACCCACTGAAAAGGAACTGCAGTTGCTGCAACAAGCTGGACAAGTCATGGCAATATCCCAGGCTGAGATAGATGAAATTTTTAAATTGGCTTTGCAAGCGATTTGTGCATTTTGATGAAAATAAGAATGGCTAGCAACAGGATCAGACAAACAAAGATACAACATCCTTGTAAGGATTCATCTCGCCTTCCGCATTTCCTTCAGACAAGGCATTAGTAAAGGGAGTAGTATGACTTTTGAAGTGGTGTTCTACAATACAAAGAATACAAGCGAGTTTCGAAACATCTTTAAAAAGATAAAAACAACGGATAACAATTCCTTACTCCAAAGAGAGAGCACAATAAAAGAAAGGAAGATATTGCATAGCAAAAGTACACGTATTGAATATCAATGATCAAGTAATAGTTGGTCATTGAACATCATAAAACCAAAATCAACCAGCAGCCAGCTCAGGCACGTTGAGTGACAGTTCTGCGTGGAAGTAAATTTAGGAAGACCATTGTTGGTTAATCTTGCAAGACACCACAACCCCTTGTAGGTGATCCATCAGTAAAGATTGTAAGAGCTTTAGAATAGGATTTCCGCACAAACATGGAAGAAAAGGCAGATTTAAAGTAGTTAATAACCATATTCTAGATCACTTTGGGTAAAAGATACAAACAAGTTTCCCACATATTGAGAAAAGGCTATCTGATATTGATTTCTGAAATCATTCATCAAATGCTCATGTTCAAACTTTTGTAACGTGTGAAAGCTATGCGTACATGAGAATCCTGTCCCTGGTAAGATGTAAAGGCTCATTTACGAACCTTAATAATCAATCCTCTAATGCTGATTGATAGGATAACATGTTATCTAGTGTGAGTAGCTGATAAATTAACCCATTCTGAATGTTGGACGCGCTTGCGGTGAATGCATTAGAATAAAGGCATCCTGTGGATAAGGTGTAGTGGAAGAAATAGCTAAACAAAGTCCTATTGTCTAAGTATTCTGTCCATATATCGATGCTTAAGCTTATCAATATTTCTTGAAGGCCATGTTCTTTGAAGATCAGTTAATACCAACTGGATTCCTGGTGATGGTGCTCCCTCAAGACTGAATAAGGGCAACATATCACCAGTTGAAGGTAGAAGAATGGCGTGCCCAATTAATTATGGCAAGTAATTTTTGCCATTGTACTAATATGTATATGGATTTCTGTACTTGTAATCAGGAAGAATTGGAGATTGGGGAATTGTGCAACATTTCTAGTGTCCTAAGTAGGTATCAAGGTTCTAACCTTGTTGAATTTTGTCTGAGGCTATATACAATCCCTGTTGTGCCACAATATCCATTAACCTCTTTTAACAACGTAGAATTCATCAAATCGGGGCTGCTATCAATATATTCATCCATATAATGAGTAGACTAAATAGAAAGGAAATTATCCGAAAGGTTGAAGGGCATTATCTACGAAATATGACAAAGTGTAAGGGGAATTAAGCATCTCCCTGGGCAACACTCGCCCATGATATCGGTTTTGTGGGCCACTGGCTATTATTAAAAAACTAGGACAGTAAATGCAAAATTTTATTTGTCCTATGAGCTGCAAAGTATGACGTAAAAAAGCAGTCTTTAAGATCAACTACCATGGATTTATAAAATAATTAGGAAATTAAGTTAGGATTTGGTAGCCGCACATTGTTAAGGATCATGGTTGGACTACATTTTAAGTTAATTTTCCCTTTAATCCTAAGGAAAACATGCAGGGTTTCGCATTTTTATTTTTTTTTATAAAAAAATACGAGGCGTATTCCAAAGCACGGTAAAGGTCTCTAAATATGACCAGCCAGCCCAATTGTTCTTGAAACCGAATTGTTTCGTAAAAGCAGCGGAGTTTTTTCCCTGATAATGGCATTGTTCCCACCCAAACTGGGCTGTAGACAGAAGCACTCTTTAAGAGGAAGAGAATCCAAAATGGGCATTAGAGAGAAAAGGATATCATGGCCCCAAATATTAGTACTTGAATATCTAGAATGTATGGTTGTAGGAAAGAGGACTTACCAGCAGATTTGAACATTAATTTCTTGAACACTTTGCCAGCAGCTATAGAAACCTCCTATTCCCGCACAATGAAGAAAACTGTCGTTTTGGCAACTGTACTGGCCAGCTGTAAAGAGGAGAATGCACAGTAACATAGCTCCAGTATCCAATAACCCTTGGAAATGGTTGGTTTATTTAGGAAGTAGTGTATAACAAAGGATGAGAGGAGTTCCAGCTTGATGAAAGTAAAGCCTACAGATAAGAGTTGATCAAATCCTGCCATCTTCCGCAATACCTATACAGGAAATGGAATTTCAAATGGAAGAAGAAGCAATTGAGAACAGAAGAATTAACAAGGAAGAACTTGAGGAAGATTCAACCAAATCTGAATTCATGAGGATCCCAGTGGTAATCTGAATCTATTACCCCCAGGCACAACAAAGCAGCCCTTTTTGTGTGCAGAGAAGAATGAGGCAAAAAATTAAGCCCAACTAAATCCTGAAGGAAGAGGACCTTTAAATTGAAGATGGAACTATTTTAATTTCGCATGGGGGAAATTTAAACTTCAATTTCCTCTTTGAAGATTAATCAATCCCAGTGCTACGCGTGTGGCTGATGGGAGGAGTGAGAGAGACTGCTGGAGGAGTCAGAGTGAAATGGAAAAGGCACACTTTGGAATTCTGGGTGGGTGCTACACCATTGGCAAGTTCTGACGATACGACAATTTAATTGGTCTAATAAATCCCTTTTTGCAACTAGGGCACTTCTTGAAGGATGATTCTGAAGGCAATTAGAAGGTGTAGAACAACAGTCCATCTGAAAGTGGCCAGGCTTCTTAGCATTTAAAACAGTTTTACATTGGTCTCTGTCCTTTCTGAATAGCAGCTGTTAACATATGCATTTTTATAAGTTTGTGAATCAAATTATCCTGGCAGACTCGCAAAGCAATATCTGTCAGAGTGTAAATGAGCAACCTTAAAGGCTTAAAGCTCTTTACAAATCTGCAATTAGCATGTTTCAGTAGCTAATTGGGCTGAAGAAGTCACTCACAGCTTCCTGTTTATCAAACTGCTGTTCCTAATTGCTTTGGACAATCGCTCACAAAGTCAAGCATAAGGTTCACATGGCATTCTGTCGAATGTTTGAAAATTTGCTCTAAGGTTCTCCGCTGGGTACGCTTAAGAAAGCAATGAAGGACATTCAGAAACTAATAGTTAAGCATAGCTGGAGGAAGAACAAACCTGAGTGGAATTTGTACAAACAGTCCATAGCTGCTCAAACTGTATATGCTCCTCCACCTCCTAAAGCAGCAGCTTGAGCATGTCTCATATATTCACTCTCACGCAACACACATTGCATGGATTTAAAAACATGCGAAATATGCTTCCAATCTCAGGACTCATTGTATAAACTATTTTTTTTTTCCTTCTAGAATCCTCTTGTAAATTACCACTAATTCCATAATCTGGAAACTGGGCCTTTTTTTAACTCTCTTAGCTCTGATAAGGCAGACCTCCTCATTCTGCTGACTTGCAGTCCATCGCTGTGGCCGCTGACCAGGAACGATATTGTAGCTGGACAAACAGATCAGTTAATCTGCAAGTTCTGTTCCTTGAGACCATGAGCATCCTTTTTACAAGTCTCTACCATGTTTCTGAAAAGAAGACTGAATGATAGAGTCGGAGGCTTTTTCGCCTGTATCTGCGGGCTGAAGGAATTGAAGACATATATTCAGGTGGAAGAAGGGGGACAAAATTGAACAGCATTAGTATAAACATGCAGGTGAAGGTGTTAAAAAGAGAAAGTTTATTGTGACCAAATTTGGCAATTGCATGCCTGCATGAAATGCCACAGCCTGCAACTTCTATTTTTTGCTTGAAGGTTCAGTATGCAATGTTTTCCCAATAACATTCCCATCAGTTAATTTTAAGAGCCTTTTTTTCTGGGTACGAATTCGGCCCACTGATTTGCAATCTCCTGGACCAGCATTAAGAGATTCTTAGGATTCCTCCTTCTTCAACAATAGCCTAATTCATCTATATGCTTACTTTGTTCCCAGAAAGCAACAGACCACATACTTACGGAAACCAAAAGGTTGAAGAAACCACAAAGGATTGAAGGTGCAGCCAAAATCCATTGCTGGATCGAAGTAAGAAGGTCCTCTGTTCTTTGCATCTACTTGTTGTAATATGAAGGAAGTTCGAGTTGTTTATCATTAAACAACTGAATATGATGAATAATCCTTTTATTGAGTATAGTCTTTCATTAATACATCATTTTTAGTTATCCTCCATCATGGCTAACTTTGGGTTACTGCTTACTTCGTTACTGTTCATCACAGTAATCCATACAATTAAAGTTATTCAAAAGTTAAAGTTCAAGACATATGTTGTACTTCCGTCTCTAATCCTCCTTTAGATAGTGACTCTGTTTTGTTTGTTTGCCTGAGTTGTATTGCTTGGAAACATTCTTTATCTGAGGTTTGCCATCCAAGATTGGAACATTCCTGCAATTACAACTCTACAAGTCATGAAGTCATGTCCAACCTAGTGTGACCCCATGGACAATGTTTCTCCAGTTCTTCTTGTCCTCTACCTTCCCCCAGAGTCCATTTAAGCTCATGCTGACTGCTTCAGTGACTCCATCCAGCCATCTCATTCTCTCTCGTCCCCTTATTCTTTGGCTCTCAATCATTCCCAGCATTAGGCTCTTCTCCAGTGAGTCCTTCCTTCTCATTAGGTGGCCAAATTATTTGAGATTCATCTTTAGGATCTGACCTTCTAAAGAGCAGTCAGGGTTGATCTCCTCTAGGACTCACTGGTTTGATCACCTTGCAGTCCAAAGGAGGAGTCTTCTTGCAAGAATCTTCCCAGCACCATAATTCAAAGGCCTCAATTCTTTGGCACTCAGTTTTTCTTATGGTCCAACTTTCACAGCATACATTGCAACTGGGAAACCTATAGCCTGGACCATACACACTTTTCATTGGCAGGGTGATGTCTCTGCTTTTTAGAATGCTGCCTAGATTTGCCATAGCTTTCCTCCCAGGAGCAAGTGTCTTTAATTTCTTGGCTGTAGTCCCAATCTGTGGTGATCTTGGATCCCAGGAAAATAAAATCTTTCACTACCTCCATTCCTTCCCCATCTATTTGCCAGGAATTGAGAGAGCTGGATGCCATGATCCTAGTTTTCTTAATGTTGAGTTTCAAGACAACTTTTGTGTTCTCCTTCACCCACAACAAGAGGATCTTTAGTTCCTCTTCACTTTCTGCCATCAGAGTGGTATCATCTACATATCTGAGGTTGTTGATACTTCTCCTGGCAATTTTAATTCCAACTTGTAATTCATCTTGCCCCGCCTTTCTTGTGATGTGATCTGCATATAAATTAAATAGGCAGGGAGACAGTGTACAGCGTTTCTGAACTCCTTTCTCAATTTTGAATCAATCAGTGGTTCTGTCTCCATTTGTCACTGTTGCTTCTTGACCCACATATAGGTTTCTCAAGAGACAGATAAGATCATCTGCTACTGCCATCTCTTTAAGAACTTGCCACAATTTGCTGTGATCCACATAAACAAAGGCTTTGAAATAATCAATGAAGCATAAGTAATGTTTTTTCTGGAACTCCCTAGCTTTCTCCATGATCCATCATATGTTGGCAATTTGATCTCTAGTTCCTATGCCTCTTCTAAATCCTGTTTTCCAAATTTACTGGCAAATTGAGTGTAGCACTTTTATTGCATCATCTTTTAGTGGTGTTAGAAAAGCAAAATGAAAGAGGAATCAAACATTGAAGGCTCTAAACACAATAGATGGAATGGAAGGTAGGTAGGTAAAACATGACATTCATTAAAATTGAGTAAAAGAGAGAGAAATCACAGAACAGTTTCTGATACTTCAAGTGAGATTCTTAGTCTGTATATGGAAAAGTTTTGGGATTGTTGAATAGCTGTAGTAGTCAAACTTAATTATGCTGGACTACATTATCTGGTAGTTACCATGATTCATCACATATTCCCACCTTAAGTTACTGGATCTGTTAAACAAATGTTTGAATTCCCTATAATAATAGTAACACAATATAATTTCAGAATATTAAATCAGGAGATCTGAGTATGTATCTGGGAAATGCAATGCTGTGCCTTAGTAGCTCTTGGCTTAGTTATTTTCTTGCAGATGTTTTCTTATTCAGGAAGATATTACCTGGCTTGATAATGAAACATCTGCAATAAAACCACAAAGCTCAGAATGAACCAAGATTTCTAGAGTTTAATCTTGAACTATAAATATTGTCTTCTATCAGGATAGTTCACAGTGCCTCCAGTGTAACATGATTTAACATCTTTTGGAAAATATGAACAATAACACACCTTGTGCTGATCTTATTTATTTATTTATTTGTTTAATATGGCACAACAGAACACAACATTAATGCAAAGAATGCTGTACGATGCTGTTCACTTCAATTCAATGACCTACCAGACAATGGTTATTTGAAGATTCAATGGGAGCTCCTGTGGCTTGAAACTGTGCCCAGTGCATTTTCTGATATCATTTGAATGGAGTTTGATTTGGATTCCTGATCGTGGCTTGTCCTGACACTTCCAGAATTAGGGGCTGCTGATTTATGTTCCTGTTCAGGAAATTGCCTCTTTACTTCACTCCAACATGGTGACTGACACTAATGACACTAGTTCCATGTCAATGCTATCAGAAATAATTTAGGGACTCGGCCACACAATTTCTTCCACATAAATACAAAATGATGAGCAAAACTGGTGTTGATTCCCAGTCTTCACAAAGAAAGCAAAACAAATTCTTAAGGAAAGGTTTAAAAAAATGAAATGTCTGTTCCTCTAGAAGTCATTTTTCTGTTTCCACCATGATACAAATTTGAAGCAATTCCAGAAATGAAGTACTAAAACAACAATTCCAAAATTAAAAAAAGTGATACATGAAAAATTCTATCTAAGGCAAGGCTTTCCAAATTAACAGGAAGCATTGAAGACACATATAATTAACTCTTATTGAGAGTGTTCTTCTCTGGGGAGAAAATCTTTCTGTAATGAGCTAATAGTGTTAAATTTAGGTTTCCTTGAAAGAATAATTTGTTCTCTATTATGACATGTGACCGGAGTAAAATCTTATCTTTTGGACTACAGAAAATTTAAAACTGGAACCCATTCATTTAAACTCAATTGAATTAGGTAGAAGTGAATTTACTGCTGAATGATAGGCTTATTGCTAACTGAGGATTCATGTTTGTAGTTTTATAGTTCAGTCACTGCAACTTGTGGACATGCTGAATGCTATTGAAAGAAAAAAGAAGAGAAGAAAAAAAATATAAAGTGCTGGTGCTCTTCTTTCTTCTACTGTCAGTACATTGACCCCTTCTTGGCCTGTTGTCCCAAGGGAAGATAAACTTTGAAACAAAGAGGGGTATGAGGCGTTGAAATGTTAAAATACATTTCAAAAAAACTGTGGATGATGATGGCACAAACACAATGCAAATTCTATTCTTTTACAATTTGTCATGATGTCATATGCATATGTGAGAGGAGCACAGGTGGCAGCACAATGGCATGCTACTGTTTTGCTCATTTTAAGAAAAGCACCAGATCCTGCTCATATTTCAGATTCATAAGAGTTTGAATGTAAATCTGCAGAAAAGGCAGTCTGATTTTTCCTTAAATGGGAAATTTCCTACATGGTTTTTGAAACTAAAATAACAATAACATTAGATTAACGTGGAAATAATGTGGAAAGGTTTCTATGATAAATTGACTGATTTAGATAAGATTTTGACGGTGAAAAAGAGTATTAAAAATTGCATGGATATTTATTGACATTAAACTAGAGGAAGAACAAGTTAAAGAAACTATGATTGCTTGGGGAAGAATTTGGATATGGATTGACCTAGAGAAATGGCAAAAATTGTGGTGTCAAAATTATAAAATGACAATGTCATCAGCATATAAAAATTTGGTATAAGATGTTTTACAGTGGCATTTTCCCCCGCGACAAGAATAGCAAGAATATTCAAGAATAAATCCGAAAAAATGTTGGAAATGTCATCAGACACCTGGCTCATATTACCATATGTGGTGGACTGTTGCGGATGCTAAAAAATACTGGACTAAAAATCCACACATGGTTTGTAAAAAGGACAGAAAAAAAAAACATATAGATTTGAAATCAGAGATATTTTATTTACATACCTGCAATATATAGTAAGAACTTGAAATACCTGATTGTAAATGTATTAACGTGGCTAGGATTGTATTTGCTAAAAACTGGAAAAATGAGAAAACATCATCACAAGAGGAAATCATTAAGAAAATATTGGAATGTATTGAAATGAGCAGATTGACATTTGAATTTAGAGAACAGGATGATAAACAATTTTAATAAATTTTGGGATCGATTCTATCAGTGGTTAGACAATAAAATATGTAATGAATATGTAGAACTTTTAGAAAATTACTAATTATATAAAGATGTATTCTTTTCCTTCTACAAAAATGATTTTAGGATAGATTTGGGATGATAATATGAATTGTCACAAAATAAATTAAGTAAAATATGATTATTTCCTCAAGCATAGAATGAATAAAAGTATAGTCAAATGATTGATTTAATAATGAACTAATATATTTAATATTGGATTGAAATACAAGATCAATACAATGTAATTGTAATTGAAGACTATGAAATGGAAGCACAAAACAATTTGTAAACCAACTGGCACACTGTATGTACATATATGAAAGATGGCCTGATATTTTTATGTTTTGTTTGTTTATGTTTGTTTTAAAAACCAATAAAAATCTTAAAATAAGAAAAAAAAGCACTTTTGAGACAGTTATGGCCTGCTTAACTGAGAATCTCCGTAGACAGAAAGATGAAGGTTCTATTCATGTGGCTCTAGTTCCAGTTCCAGACAAAAAAACTGCAGAATTGGCAAAGAATAATGAACAGATTTGAACAGAGTGGAAAAGAAACTAGTGTAAGATACAAAAACTTGCAAGACTTAAAAGAAAGAGGTGGAATAAAATTTCCTAATCTAACTTCATTACAGAGAAAATGGCCTATTAACAGAAGATAACAGAATGGCTTCCATTTTCAAACTCTGTGTGTGTATGTGCATGTGTGCGTGCATGCACCTTCAAGTGAATGCCGACTTTTGGTAACTGCTCAGACAAAAGCCTGCAGTTTTCTTGGTAGGATTGTTTTCTTCTTAGGACTCCACGTGTAGGGACAGTGTAAAATATTAATACATGATAAATAATGGAACAATTAAAAGTAATAGCACAGAGTTTTATCTCATACACACACACACACACACACACACACACACACACACACAGAGCACTAAACAGACAAGCATTTTGGAAACAGCTCCTTTAAATTTCTCCACGGCTTGAGTGGATTCCCCCACCCCCTCTGTCAGACCACACTCCTTCTCACTCCAGCACTTTAACTCACAAAGGGAAGGCAATACTTGCAGCATCCATGGGTAAACCTTGGAGAAGTTTTTTAAAAGAACTGCTTCTAAAATGCATTTCTTTTACATTGCAAAAGTGCTCCAAGGATTGATTCAGCCCCACCCCTTCTGTCAGACTGCACTCCTTCTCACTCCAGCACTTTAACTCACACAGGGAAAGTGATATTTGCAGCCTTTCTGCCTTTTCCCCGGGGAGAAAGAGGACGTGGGAAACGGAAAGCTAGGAGACTGATTGCAAGTGAGCGACCGGGTGACCAGGTTGGGGGTGTGGCCAGCCAGGGATTGCCACTGGTTCAAAGACCCATGCCAAATAACCACTATGGGTTCACCCGAATAGGTGCGAACTGGTTGAATAGCACCTCTGCTACCTTCGCTATCCAAGGTTATGATTGGACTCTATCATGCTACTTTGGTTCTTTGTTGTTTCTGCTTGCCACAGAGGATTGTGAAAGTAAAACTCCACAAAGCCATTTTGCAGAAAACTATTTTTTGCTATATGTTTCATTCCATCAGGGAGCATACCAAAACAAGGAAGAAAAGAAATTGGGAGGAGTAAAGAAAACTTTTCCAAAAATGTCATGGTTAACAGGATAGGTTGGACTATCTTATTAAATGTACAAAAGAGTGTTTGGTGTAATGATAAGACAGCAAGCTAGAAATCTAGTGACTATGAGTTCGAAAGTTTGTTGACTTCCAGCTTTCCATGTTTCTGAAATCCAGCTTTGCTGCTTGGTTTTCTGACTTCTGATCTCTGGTTAGTACTTGAATTTATCTTGCATTGCAGGCTTCTTCTACAATTTACAACTGGACTATTTATCCAGACTTTACCTTGTACAATACAAAGTATTTCCTGGCTCCTGAACTCCTCTTTTCATCTTTCTTTACAAAATGAACTGTATCTGGTGCTTTATCTTCAGTTTTACAGGCCACTATCAATACGAAGAAACACAGATAAAAGGATCCCTTGTAGAATGATAAGGAATGGGGCTGAGAAAAGTCTATGGATCTTTTCTTGGTTACAAATGTGAGTTTCCAAGTAATTAAAAGGACACTACACACCCGCTTCCTTTTTGACATCAATTAATAAAATAATTTTACATAATGCTTTTGCATTTGGCCTCTGCATTTGAAGCATATGTGTTATGAAGGGTGAAAATTGATTGCTCTGTTTTAATAGAAATTAACCTAAGTCATCCTTCTTGCAATAATACCCAAACTGGAACACAATTTCCCTTTGTTTTGGGGCAGTCCTTCAATTTAGCAAAGTGGTTTCCCCACTTTTTAATTGTTATTATTAGACATACTTGTCTGCACAGTAGAAAATTGTATATCAAAAAGAAAAAATGGAACACCAAAATGTATCGATATTAATATAGCATGGAAAGGAATACATACAACACTATGCTCCAACATTTTATCTAGGATATTTCAAACAATGAGGATTAACTGGCTATGGTGTCTACAGTCTACTGAGAGAAGAGGGGGAGAGAGGGAGAGAGAGGGGGAGTCTGGGAGACTTTGAATTCTGAACTTCTCTTTGGCACAGAAACTCCTTAGTGACTCTCAATCCAACCAATCTCACAGGTCTTTGGGAAAAAAATAAGAGGTGGGAACATTATGTATAACAAAATTAATATGGGATATATAGTAAATCTAATTTTAAAAATGGGATATGAGTGGAAATGTTGCTGTGCTTTAAAATTTTCAAACATTGTGAAAAGTGAAAAATCTTGTTATATCCATCTTTAATTCTATCAGTCTTACTGAAAAGAGTGCTGAGGGGATAAAAGTAATTGGGACAATTCTAAAGAAACATTTAAAGGGTTAGCACAACTCTTATTTGGCTCTGGCTATTTAAGTCAAATGTGCAAAGATAGGAAATACACAAAGAAATGAATCATTCATCATAATTTTCAAAACCCCTGGAAATTCCATTTATATATTAAAGCTAAAGAAAAGAAAAGAAAAGAAAAGAAACAGTTAATTCAAGCCTAGTGCTTCAGTTGCTATTCATGCTGATGGATAATTTTTGTTTGTAATGTCCACAGACAGCTAATTTTATGTCTGGCCCCATCTTCTCAAAAGCATATTGTTTCTGGCTGAATGGGTCTATTTTATTTTGGCTGCATAATGGGACATTGAATTTAGTTTAGCTGAAAATAAATAAGCAAGCAAGCATGCAAAAAAAAAAAAAANTAAGCAAGCAAGCATGCAAAAAAAAAAAAAAGGAAAGAAAAAAATAGCTGAAACTTTTGCCTTCAGGAAGAAAAAAAGCTTTTACAAAAGCTAAAGATAGCCCCAATGCTACAATCACATATGGTCATTCCACTTCTTCCTTCATACTGAACCAGATTCAATAGTACCTAAGAGTCGTTTAATAGAAATAACTGAATTTTGGTTCATTCTCCATCTGTTTTTCCAGATTGGCTACTGTTGTTGATGTTCAATCCCCTGATACTGCTGCTACAATTTATTTGATTACTTATGGCTTGATGAACATAGCAGAATAACATATTCTATCCTACCCCAAAGCTTTCTACAAGCTTGTGTGTAGAATTCCTAGACAACATTTAATTTTAGAGATTCCTAGAGGATATTTTTAAACATTTTAAAAGACATACTGAGGCAAATTATTTGGACTTGCAAGTGCAATTTGACAACGTAGTATGGCTGCTGTCAGTGAATGGATACAACAATCATAAAGTATCTTGCTTTGGATTATCAGATGTCCAGAAAAAGGAGAGCAAGTCCTCATGTCTTCCACCTGCCTTGAATTCAAATATTATCCAGCTTTTTATTGTTTTTTTTATGTTATTTTGGTAGTGGATTGTTTTCACAACAGTAGTTATTGAAACTTTTGTGTATTATTACCTTGCAAATTATGTTTCTTTCTTTCTTTTCCTCATTCACTGACAGATTCAACAGCCTAGATTTATGTTATTTGATGGGTTTCCTGATTCCAGCAATCGGCATCAATATAGGCTCTCCAAATCAATGAAACTGTGATTTCTAACTGTGAAATTTGAAAAATACACTGTCTACAATTCTACATTATTGCTAGCATATGTTATGGAAGGTAAAGCTTTGTTGGAAAATATAAAAATTATAAAACAAGTCTTTCTTATGCTGGAAAAATTAGTTTCATACACAGATAGGCCTAAGATTTGTCCTCTCCTTTCCTTTCCATTACATTTCCTGATTCTGCTATAATTTTTGTTGCAGTGTCAAGAAAGACAAAGAACTGCTTTTATTCTACTTTTTCTGTCAGTTGTCCTCTTTTCAATTGTAGCTTTTTTGCCTGTCCAGATAATTGGTAATCTACTCTGGCTTCCTGCTGCCCTATATAGTACTCTAGTATCCTATCTAATATTCCTGTATGACTCCAGCATATTTCTCTCTCCCCCTGCTCCCCTCTTGTCACCTGTCTCCTGTAGTGTCATTTTCAATCACTGGATTCCATCCACCTTCCATTTTAATGGTTTTAGAATATATAGTCAATATATATGATAATTTATATGAGATCCAGTTTGGTGTAGTGATTAAGGCATCAGGCTAGAAATTGAGAAAGCTTAACTTTTAGTCCCACTTTAGGTATAAAACCAGCTGGGTGATCTTGGGTCTGTCACTTTATCTCAGCTTTAGAAAGGTGAAAAACTTTGCCAAGTAAACTGCAGGCAATTGTCCAGGCAGACTTCAAGAATCAAACATAACTTATAGAGATGTTGGCAAAAGTTATTATTTTCCTTTTATGTATGTCAGGTTCCTTTAAAAAAAAATAAAGTTAAAGACAAGGAGGAAACATATTGTTGCTCCTTGACACCTCAAATTTAGCCCTGTTACAAGGTTACGAAAAAAAATCTAGCTATCTTGTTAAGTTTGGACCTGTTCATACTAGAAATAATTTTTGCTGATTTTGTCATTCTGTTGCTCTTTAGCATTTTGCATTTCTGGATTCGTCAGATGAGAACTTTTAGCTTGCCATGTTTTTATTACTTTTGCAATTTGCAGTCCATGTAAAGTCAGAAAAAATAATCCTACGATGCTTTAAATTGCACAATATCTTAGAGTTCCAAGTAACAAGCCCAACATAATCAAAACTTTGAGGCCTGGAGTTTCCTCAAAGTGTGAATTTATTAGGAATGTCATATTGGCACAACTGATGAAAACCTGACTCTGAAGGACCCAAGGTTTCCTCTACCCAAACTAAAACCCAAAGTCCATGTCCCCAGGTCAGACATCCATCACATGGTCCAACCAGGTCACAGTTCCAACTCCCAATGGTTTCAGTCCACACCTTCCCAGCACCTGCTGAGAATGTCCTTGGTTCCCAGGAGAAAGAATTTTACTTTGGCTACACATCTGCAGCTATCTCTGTCCCCCTTCCATTCCCACAGCTTCAACTGGCATTGCTATGGCAGCCCTGAAGATGCCCCCAAAATGGCTTCAGGGCTGACAGAATATATATTTTAGTACTTGCTATCAAAATTTGTATCTTAAATTTGGAAGATAAAGTATTGTGGTCAGATTGTCTGACAGGTTCTCATGATACTACAGGGGAGAAGAGGCACATACAAAAAAGGAAAAAAATAGCAGATTAGAAACAGAAATACTGCTTTAAATACTTTTAAAGCAATTTGATTTTTTTAAAAAAACCATATTTTATCTATATATTTAAGTTTGCCTATAGTGGGAAACAATTTTTCTTTGAAACTGTTCTGTATGCAAATAACTGGTTTCAAATAATACATTCTGATTGGGTACTTAGAACGAAAAGGGATTGGTTCAAAGGGACAAAATCCCTGCAGCCGCGGGAAGGCGGCAAAATCAAACAACTGTCATTGGCTACAAGCCGGCCGGGAAAAATGTATAAAGGACCGGCGCGCTTGAGCCAATGTTCCTTTTCTACACTCTGGCTAAGAAATAAAGACTTTGCTGTTGGAACCCGGTCTACCTCTGTTTTTTCCGGACAACACTGGCGACGAGGATGGATGTCCTGAACGTGAGACGAGCACGCGGTGAGAGAAAATTCCAGACGACAACAGAATGGCTGGGAACAACGCACCGCCCGCACCTTTTAATCCCAATGGAAGACTGGGTCTATGCAGACCGCTTCCAGATGTACCTGGAGAGCAATGAGATGGAGGACATCTCAGAACAACGCAAAAGAGCCGTTTTACGCCTACACCCATGCGACCGACCATTTTCAAAATGGCAAAAGCCCTGGCGAAGCCCCGAGACGTTAAACAGTTAACATGGTCCGAACTCCAGAAACTACTGAAAACGCACTACGCACCAACGGTGTCAAACCTCATAAGACGGCACGAATTTACGGAGAGACCAGAAAGAAGGTGAACGGTAGCTTGATTTCGTAGCCGCTCTCCACAAGATAGGGAGAGTGCAAATTCTTTAAACCTGATGAGGCTATGAGAGACCGAGTGATATTGGGACTAGTGACTCAACAGCGCAAAGTAAGCTACTGAACAAGCTAAAATAACCTTAGTTGAGGCCATCACGGAAGCCACAGCGATGAAGCCCGAAAAAATCGGCCGTTACACATGGAACAGATGAACACAAGCAGGGATGAACAAACCCGGCCACAAGAAGGAAACATCTCCTTACCACCCACCATGAAGACTATGGCGAGACGTCCGAGTCAGACGATGGAGACGACGAGGTCCACCGCATTGTATGCCGGCAAGAAAGGGCGCGGAAAGAAATTTTGTGGGAATGCGCTGGCTGCGGAGGAAGTCACCCGAGAGCGGAATGCAGGTTTCTCGATGCCATCTGCAGAAGTTGCAAGAAACGAGGTCATATCGAGAAAGTCTGCAGGAACAAAAAAAACTACAGCCCAACGAGACGCACCAATTCCCCACACGAGGCAGCCCAGGCGAGCGGGAGAGAAAGTGGCCGCGAAACAAGCAAACTGCAAACAGAGAGAATACACATCAAACTTTTACAATAGGGAGCGCTAAGACGGAAAGCGGAAAGAAAAGTTAACATAACAGTAAGAATTGAAGAAAGCCCTGCGAAATGGAAGTGGACTCAGGATCTTTCCTGTCCATGGTCTCGTGGAACACCATAAAAACAACTAGTCCCTGACAATCCGACCGACAGAACTTAAAAGCAGCGGCTAACACTCAAGGACTTACACAGGAAACCGAATCCGGTAGTTGCATGGGCCAATTCAAAGTCTTGTACAAACAGCAGTCGAGGTACTTCTGTTGACCATAGTCGACCGAGATAGGCCGAGCCTCCTGGGCATCGAATGGTTCGCGCCTTTGGGCATCGGGATGACTGGGATAGACCGAGTGAGCACAACCGACTGGGAGGAAGACCTAATCCGGAATTCCAAGACGTGTTCGACGGCTCACTGGCAAGTACGGGAAACCCTATTTCTTTCAGTCTAGACCCACAGTAGGCCCTAAAAGACTTAAAAGCCAGGCGAGTTCACTTTGCTTTAAAAGCAAAGATTGAGGAACAGCTAAATAAACTAGTAGCTCAGGGGGTGCTAGAGCCTGTGGACCATGCCAAATGGGAAACGCCGATAGTCACACCTATTAAGCTGATGGGTCCAATCCGAAATCTGTGGTGACTACAAGGCGAGCCCTGAGACCACGATCACTACAACAGGCGCATAACCCGTGCCAGTAGTTCCAGCATTTGCTTACATTCCCTGGTGGGAGGAAAAATTTTGCCAACTCGACCTGGCACAAGCATAACCAACAACTCCAGCTAGACCCCGAAACAGCGGAGGCGAGACTATAGTACACACAAAGGGGCATTCGATGTAAGAGACTCCATTTGGAGTCCAGTGTGGCAGCAGGCTTTTTTTCAAAGCCTCATGGAACGCCTTCTAAACGCATACAGGGAGTCGTACGTACTTCGACGAACGTCCTAATCCTCAGCAAAAACAAAACAACTAAAACAGACACTTAAATAGTACTACTTAAATTCAGGGAAGCTGACTAAAAGCTAAAAAAGAAAAGTGCTTTCCTGGCTAAAAGAGCGTCCAATTTCTGGCTAATTTAATTAGACGGAGAGGGTATACACCCGCACCGAAAAGGAAAACTAAAAGCATAAATAACGCACCAGAACCAGAAGAACAAAACAAAAGCGAGTTACTAAGCAATTCTTGGGTCTAATAAATTTTTATAATGTTTCCTACCAAATAAGGCTACAATAGCAGAAGCCGCCTACACCGTTTACTGGACAAAAAAGCAATTGTGGCTGGGGCACAAAGAAAAAAAGCCTTTCACAAATAAAAGATTGCTAACTTCACAAACAGACGTTCTCATCCAATTAGCGACACGCTACTTGAGAGTGACCTGTGACACTTCACGCTTGGAGTCGGAGCCATCCTGAGCCCCAACTTCCAGACGGAGAGAGGCGCCCATCGGTACTACTCAAAAACTCTGTCAAAACGGCGGCAAACTACAGCCAACTGGACAGAGAGGCCTTATGCAATTGTCGCTGGGGTAAAGCGCTTTTCATGAAATAGCCTGTACGGCGGTTTTTTTCAAATTGTGCACAGACCACAAACCGCTACTTGGAATTTTGGCAGGAAAACAGGCCCCACCTAAACATCCTGTCCAAACCAAGAATGGACTAGGTGGTCGGAGTTCCTGAGCAGCCTCTTCATACACCCTAATACACCGGCCGGGGAAACAAATTTTTCCATGCGACGCTTTGAGCAGAGCACCATTGCCCAGCAAACGGAAGAAGACCGGCACCAAACGATGACTCTGCCTACAGATAGAGACCTGCCCCCGATCTACCATCTCCGCGAATGATGTCGCAGAGCCACAGCAAAAGACCCACTGACTGGCCCGCATACTTAAACTGGTAGGTAGAGGCTGGCCGGAAAATCAAAAAACCGAGACTTTTTAACCTTTCCGGACCGCCAAACGAATCTTTCTATAGAGCAGGATGTCTACTGTGGGGTTGAGCGGGTAGTTTATTCCAAAACAATTGCAAAACAAGGTACTGGCATGCTGATGAGGGACACCCGGGAATTATGTTAAATGAAAGCTTGCGAAGGAGCCTATTGTCCTGGGTGCCGGATCATTGATAAAGGAATTGGATATTGGGTTCAACCTCGTGCCCACAAATGCTCAGAGAGCCAGACATCTCCTCAAAAGCACTCTTAAGGGACTGGGAAGTTCCAATGGGGCCCCTGGTCGCGGATCCATTATTCGATTTCGCGGGCCTACCAGGAGCACACGTTTTGATGACCGTGGACGGCATACTCCAATTGGCTAGCAGGTAAAAAATTATGCCATCAACGCCAACAGAAAGGTAATAAGGGAACTAGACAACTTTTTGCAACGCCCGGCCTGCGGACAGTATTTACTGTTCCGATATGGACCTCAATAACGCAGCCTACTATTCGAACAATACCTAGCCTGCCCGGGGTATAAGAATGCCCTCACAGCGGCGGCCCATCCGGCGGGCAAACGGTAGGGCTGAAGATGTCAGGTTTTACCAGGAGGGTTTGGGAAGGATGGACACTGGGGACGTCCAAAGCACAATAACAGGGCTACTCACCGCCAACATATAACACTCAAGTACGCAAACAACAAAACCCCATCAGAACTACTGATGGGAGAAAACTCGATCGCAGCTAGATCGGCTACATTCCAACTTCACACCAAAAAACCCCTGAACTGCCTCTACACATTCAGGGGTTTCAAAATTGGCATTTGTGGTGTATGCAAAAAATTTTAACGGGGAGACCCATTATGGGGTACCCGGACACAGTCCACAGACTTAACCAGGGCCCAAATATACGATTAACGGTAGAACGATATGGCAGGAGTGGAAGCGGCACATTGAACGCAGCTCCGTCCCGAATATTTAGAAAGAAACGATAAACACAGGAACCAACAATCAAAAACGACGAATTTCAACCAAAGAGGGGGGGAAAACACGAAAATAATAAATAAAGAACCGTTTAAAAACAATGCCTGAAAAACAAACTAACAAAAAGAGCAAATGGAGACTCACTGTTGGAGAAAGTTTGCGAGAAGAATCCACGAAGGGAGGCCAGCCAAGCCGGCTCAACTGACTCGGCAGGAAACGAGGGAGCGGCGAAGCCGCCGGCCCAAGCAACTCAGGCGGCGGCTGATGAAGGCCTCACTTTCCAGAAGGTTCAGAGAGAAGCAACAGAGGAAACAGCAGCACCATCCAACCGTCAAAGACACGCACACAAATGAACCGCGCAGGTCCAGTCGAGTCAAAGAAGCCCGCCTCTTAGCGAGACTACGTCACATGACGTAGGACCAACTAAAGAGGGGAGGGGTAGTTTGTATGCAAATAATGGTTTCAAATAATACATTTGATTCGGGTACTTAGAACGAAAAGGGATTGGTTTCAAAAGGAACCATCCCTGGCAGCCGCGGGAAGGCAGGCAAAATCAAACAACTGTCATGGCTACAAAGGGCCGCCGGAGAAACATGTATAAAAGACCTGCGCGGCTTGAGCAATGTTCCTTTTCTTACACTCTGGCTAAGAAATAAAGACTTTGCTGTTGGAACCCGGTCTACCTCGTGTTTTTCCGGACAAAACAGAAACTGCTGTCTTTGATAGCAACAAAATTGACAGGAGGACAATGCAATGCTTAAGTATTTTACCATTACTCACTCTGAGTTTTAGAGACGGTATTACCAACCTGGAGACATAAGCTAAATCTGTAAGGCCATACAGTGTCATTATCATGTCATGCCATTGATTTTGTAAACAAGGACTGGTTGAAATTGCCATTGTGTTGACTCACAATACCAATAATTAGGTCATTGACTGACCAAAAAGAAAAAATAAAGAATGGAAGAATAATGAATTTAGTGCTGAATCAGAATTTCATTCTTTATTTTTACGAATGACACTTTAATTTGAAAACAAAAATCATGCTCTCACTTTTATTTTATAACCATGTCAATTCTTTCCAATTAACAATCCCTAGACGGGTTTAACAGCACAACACATTTGTACAAATATTACAGGAATTTGTTCTTTGAGAAATCAAGTGCAAAATAAAACCATCTCTATCTGTTATACTAATCTGAGATTTCCTTCTTAAATGATATAGACCTGGTTAATAAGATTTTATGGAACATTGAAGGCTACTCCTCCAAAATTAACAAGGTCTGCTTAGCTTTGGACCCATATATTAATATGATATTGCAAATGATAGTATTTTTCATCTATCTGTCTATCTATCTATCTATCTATCTATCTATCTATCTATCTATCTATCCATCCATCTATCTATCTATCATCCATTCATCCATCCACTTTTCCATCCACCTTTCCATTCACCTATCCATCCACCTATCCATCCACCCACTCACCCATCCACCTACCTACCTACCTACCGATCCACCCAGGATAATTTTTCCCAATCTGTTGTTTTTTCAATCAGTTTTTTCAATAGTGCACCCAATCCTGGTGTCATTAAGTCCATCCACCTTATTGCTAGTCATCCTCCTCTTTTCTTTCCTTCTATATATAAGCCTGAAACACTTCTAATTTCAGAAAAAATGAAATTGGAGGAAGAAAGATGCTTAAATGAATTGTTCGGTTAAAATTAAACTTTTGCAGAAAGATGTTCTGATATTGTTCTGAGTATAAAATGTCTATGCAGTAGTAGATGCTTTGCTCATCCACCAAAAGCCTGACTTGGAACAAATCTTGTCAAGTCAAATCTTGACAATCCAAATGTTTGGATGCTGTGAGTTTTACAGAATTTACAGTTAGATTAGAAGGACATTCTGCATGAGCCAATAAACAAATTGCACATCAAAGTCTAGAGGAATGGAGTGGTGTTTTTGTTATGGAGACCTGCAAGCTGCTCTAGCTTGCAAGCATAAAATATCTGGGTTAATAAATGACCAATTTATTGGTCATTGGTCATTTGTCATTTATTGTAAGCATGTCAATACAAGAGCTATTTGGCTTCATGGCCAAGCATGAAAAACAAAGACACAAAACACTTCTCATCTAGAGCAGAATTGATAATGTTATAAGAAATTCATAATTGTATTATATACATTTAATTGGAGTGCAGCTTTTGAAAGGAACTCTATGGTCTACCAATCATTTCATATTGTTTTTTTTTAAAGAATTTTATTAATTTTTAAAAAACAAACATATACAAACAAAACACAAAACATGAACATAAAATATCTTTTTGGAAAGCAGTTTGATCCCGGTTACATCTTTTTGTACAGACATAAATTCAAGTTCATGCTTAATTTTATATAGCATTCCATATCTTATTTACCATTTTACATTTTCTATATAGCTTCTCCCCTCTTTCACTCTCTTAATTCTATTTATTTCATACTCAATTAAAATCATTATACTTGTATCCTTTGTCTGTCCTGTTTCAGTTGTCTATTATCTTTTCTCATTAACACAAATTTTTTTCTGTAATCACTGATGGACGTGACGGCCTTTATTATCTTTCCCTAAGTTTAACATTTAGCATAACACATAATTTCATTCGGATTCTGCATAATACATTCAAAGCTACACTCAATATTTTAAAATAGGAAATTTTTTAAAATATATAATATAATTAAACAAACAATCCATAGCAATTGAAATTATATCATTAAAATTGATATTCATTTAAGTTCTTAACATTTTAACATATTCCTTTCCAAATAAGTATTATGCTTCTATGGAAACACTAACACATTTTGCTTAAGCCCATGTCACACCGCCCAACGGATGCAAAAAGGACACAGCGGACGAGCAAAATGTTCCATCCGTTGTTATCCACATCTCAAAAGGGGCAAACATTTGCATAACCCGGAGCGGATAACACTGACGCGGGGAGGACGCAGGGTGGATAGAAAGCGGATGCGGAATGGAAGCCCAGCGGATGGAAACGGATGGGAGCAGATGGCACATCCTCTAGGCTTCTGGGGGACCTCAGCAGAAGTGGAGACGCGGAAACGGATGAAGCGGTTGCACAAGCGGATGCACAGCGGATGCATAGCGGGAGCCTAATGGATGCCTGGCATTAATTGCGCATGCGGGGAGGATGCATTGCATCAGCCCCGTGGATATACGGAAGCAGCTCGAAGCAGGTCGCCATTCAGAGGAAAGACCTGCTGCCGGACGGATTGGCTGCCTTGCCTGCCCTGCCTGCATGTCTGCCTGCAAGCCTTGCTGCCAGCCTCCCTGCCAGCCTTGGTTCCTGGCAGCTCCCTGCCAGCCAGCAACCCACAAACCATGCGCGGAAGCACAGCAAGCCTCAGCCATCTGCTGCCAGCCCTGGCAAAGGGACAGGACTACCATACCACCACCTGGCCCTCACTCTGGTTCTCCTGAGGCTTCTGCAGCACGGGCTCGCTCTTCTGGGGCTTGGCGGCTTCTGCTGCTTCTGCTTCTGGAGGAGCTGATGACAAAGCACTCCAGCACCAGCCACCTCCATAGCACCTGCACCCTTCACACCCTGAGACTGAGCGACCAAGAGGAGTGCCAGAGACTCATATTTGTTTATAGCTTCTTGTTAATAAAGTCTATTTATGATTCCACACTTGTTTCATTTCTTTTTTTTAATAAAGTCTTGGTGGAAACTTTTAGAAATGTTTAAGCCTTTTGCATGCTTATGGGATGGATAAGGATAGCTTGGGATGGGTTAGGATACCTGTGGATGCGTAATAGCTGTGGGGATGGGTTAGAATAGCAGTGGGATAGATAAACCTCCAGTGCAAGCATAGTGGGACTGTATGGTCCACCCTCCCAGATGCCACACCTATGGCCCTTTATTATCAATAACAATATAATCAATCATCCACACATGTCAACATAAACACAACTCTTTATTAAATGCCCTGTTCATTGCAGGCCCACCCAACCATACAATGGCCCAATCTCATCCAGTGATGAGACAGGCTGAGGAAAGCATCCATTAAGCATCTACCATCCTGTCTTGCCACTCCACTGCTCCAGCTGGGAGTTGCACCAGTGTTTCAGGAGGTTGCGCTGCTTCTTCGCTTCACATGAGGCTCTCTTGGGGCCTTGCACATCCTCAGTGGTCGATCAGGTTTTGCCCTTGCCTCCATTCCCCAGGCTCCATGTCCCCATTGCCTTGTTGATGGTCCACAAGCCTGTTCTGCAAGACTGGGTTGCGGGTGCGCATGAAATTGTGCAGGATGCAGCAAGCTTCCACGATCCTCCTCATGGTCTCTGGGCTAATGCTGCATGTTGGTGGAGAAGTACTGGAACCTGTTGGCCAGGACGCCAAAGGCGATCTCCACCACCTGTCTTGCCCTGGACAGACTTAGTTGAAGATCCTCTCTTCACGGGTGAGGTATTTGGAGGGTAGGGCTTCAGAGGTAGGTTGGGAGGGAGAAGGCATCATCCCCCACGATGAGTAGGGCACATCTTGCTTGTCGTTGGGCAGCGGTTTGTATACCTGCGCATCTGAAGATGAGCCGTTGCCTGAAGCATCGATGTACATGGACTTGTAGTCAGCATCGACCATGGCGAAGAGGATGACTGAAGAAGCCCTTGTAGTTGTGATAAGTGGACCCTGACTTGGCTGGAGCTTTGCAGCCACGTGCTTCCCATCTATGGCTCCAACGGTGTGTGGGAAGTTCCACTTCTGATACCACTGATCTGCAACTTTCTTCCATCCTTCTTCAGTGGAGGGGCACTGGAGGAGCTGCTCCTTGTATTCTTCGATGATGGCCTGCACCACTTCTCTGACCACAATGCTGATGGTGTTGTGTGGCACCCTCAGCCGTACTGGCATGCTCCTGTAGGTGGTCCCTGAGGCCAGGTGGCGCAGAAGGGTGAGTAGTCTCTTACACCACTTTGAGCCATGGAGTCCAGCATGGGTTGCCCAGAGCATGTTGGTGCAGTTATGTCTGCGAGACCTGTTGGTGTTCATTGAGTCCAACTGGGTGTCAGCCGCTGCACAACTTCATCAAATATGGCTGGAGGCATCCTCATGAAGTTCTGGAGATGCCCGAGTATCTTCGCTCCTGAGCTCCACCATCAGCTTGTTGTTACAGTCCGTCCTCTGCTCTTCTGGCGAACCATCTTTGGACCCAGACTTTTTTTGGGTGCCTCCTTTTCTTCCGTAGTAGAGTTTACAGAGCCTGTAGATGGCTTCGCACTGTTGCAGAAGGATGGTGGCTGCCAAAGGACTTTTCACAATCCACACGGTGGACATGACTGGATGCTGTGGAAGAGGAAGAGCCAGATGAAGCTGCAGAGGTCTGCACCCACTGGGCTGCTGTTCTGAAAAGTGAGATCTAGATGTGTTGCTCTGCTTTTTATAGAGTATAGGTGTCCCTTTGCATCCTCTAGGCATCCTCTAGGCATTCTTAGACATCCTTAATATCCAAGCTAAGGTCCCCTCTGCGAACAGTTTTTCCATTTTAACATGCTTTGTTTCCGCTTGGCATCCGTTCTGCATCCGTTCCACACAACTCCCTGCGTCCGAGGGGATGCGAGTTGCAAGGAATGCACAGCGGATGCCTAGGCGATATAGCGATGCCTACGGATGCAAATGGATGCGTAGCAGATGCGTAGCGGATGCATAATGGACGAACTGGATACATTTTCCAACGCAAAAGTTTTGGGCAACCCAAAACTTTTGGAGTGAATGAAACGTCAATAAACGGATGCTGGACGGATAGAGAGGAAGCCAAACGGAGGCAGTGAGTACATCGCGTTTTCGAACGATGGCAAGCTTTTTTGTCGTCGTTTTACATCCTCTTTGCATCCGTTGGTTCGGTGTGACATGGGCTTTAGTTACTCCCTCCCATTTCACTTTATTTTAAAATATTATGTAATGACAGTGTTCCCATTCCTTTTTAGTTCAATTCTCTCACATTTCATTTCATTTATTTTATTCAAATTTTTTTTTGCTAAATTACATTGAATATTTTATCCCATTTTATAAATCATATGTTGTTCCATTTTCTAACATTATTTCAAATGCAAATACAACAATACAGTCTTATGTACCTTTGCAGAATCTCTTTTTTCAGTTATATTTTACCCATTATCTCTAAATAAATTCTGTTTCTTTACATCTTGTTTCAAACCTTTGTAGCTTCTCTTCCCTTCTTTCCTCCCGCTTCTCCACTCTCCCCTTTTACCCCTTGTCTCTTAATCTCCACCTATCTATTCCTCTTTTCTGTTGCTTTCTGACATTGTGTCCACTTTTCAACCTTTATTTTTTCCTTTTTGGTTGCTTTTAAAGTCTTAAATTCTCCATTCTCTTTCTCCCTTTCCCTTTCTTCCCCAGATAAAGTTGGCTTGTTCATTAAAGACAGCTTCTTCTTCATCCCAATCTTCTTGTTCTTGTAGTTTCTTCATGCGTAGAAATCACCATTTCTAAAAAATGAAAAATGGAGCCAAAACAGCCTTCCCTTCTTGTTCCTCTTCTTTTATTATTTTATAAATTCCATTTTTCAGTTTCATCCACAAGTAATGCCATTGTAAAAAAATTTTTAAACAACCCAAATGATATTTAATCATTCAAATAAGAATTTCCAAAAGTCCCAAAGTCACCAAGCAATCCAAATACACACAGTCTATTTCATTTAACATTCTTCTTCTTTTTTTTCACTTTCTCTTCCTGGGGTTGTAATTCAGTTACAAAGTTCCAGTTAAAATGTATCTTTTAGAAGTCTTGTTATGATTTTGTTTCTAGTCTTTTTAAATTCCAAGCAATCTCCTCCAGCAAAATCTTAATCTTAATTCTTATTCTCTCCCTTCCCACTTACAGCATAAAAAAAGTTTTTTTTCCAGTGTTCAGAAATCTTTATTGTCCCCTTGGCTTTAATTTTCCAGTTTGATTTACCTGCTGATGCCAAAGCGGGTTTTTCCAATTTCTCATTCATCTTGCTGTCACCGTAGGAAGGAATGGTGAGAAAAAAACAAACTTTCCCTTTTCACTTTCATTCGCTGCTTCCAGATCTTCTTTAGGCAGCAATGTATCTTTTTCCAAAATTTAAATTCCAGATATCTTGGATGTTGCTTCTCATCCCAGTCAGCCAAAACTTTTCAACTTCTCAGCTTCTTCCTGCACATTCTTTCCGGATGAAAGCTTTCTTTGTGGTGGCCATTTCTGGCCGCCGCTCTACTGCTTTTGGAAAAGGGAATTAAGCCAGCTGAGATGGAGGGTGCAACTCCCCCGACCCCTGCTAGGTCTCCCCTGTTTTCAGCAACCTCTATGGGGTAGCTATAGCCCCGAAGCCAGTTGGCTCGGGGTACTCCAGTGGCAAGCGCAGCAGAAACCGCGCACGGTCATGGATTCCTGCTGCCGAGCCTTGCAAACTGGAAGTTCCCCAATCATTTCATATTGTTGAGGTCATATTTTGGCACACAAAGGACTATTTGTTATAATAATAAAGGATTAATAAAAAAATGTTATACACGTATACACACACATATACATATTCTAATTAAAAGTCACAAATTATTAGTAGCATTACTTAAAGAAAATAAATCTCTATCTTGGTGTCTTTATGATTCAAATGTTGGGAATTGACTTTTGCAGTTTGTAAGATATTTATCTATCTATCTATCTATCTATCTATCTATCTATCTATCTATCATACTTCTTAATCATCCATTTTCTGCAGAGAGGGGCTCTGGATGGTGTACAATTTACTCAATAAAAATAAACATTAAAATCAGAAAAATTTAGGGTTAAAATATAAAATTATGGAACAGCATTATACAATCTCAGAAGACAAAGTATTCCAACATGGAGAATTAGCCATTTTTAACACTGGCTGGGGGGGTTTCTCCTGGGCTCAGCCAGTACCACAATTGTGAAGATCTCTATGTCCCCCATGCAAGACTGTAGAGCCAAGTTTTAAGATTTTATTCAAGTGAGGCAGTGGACATGGTAGTATAAGAACATACTTTCATTATTGAGGCCCTAAAAAGATATTATATTCCCATGAAGTTGTATTGAAGCAGGTTTTTTAATCATGATTTGAAGCAGGAGATTTTTTGCCCCTCTTTGTTGTATATCCATTATTTTTTTTTTCCGATTGAGGGTTTGCTTTCTAATAAGCCATCCTGCTTTGGCTTCACAATGAGTAAATTTTCATTTTTGGAGTCATTAAAAAGATTAACTCTTCATAAGTCTGCTAATGAAGATGTTTAACAGATGACTTGAGAACTTCTAATTGTACACACAGAACCATCATTAAGTCCAAAGTTAGGAGCAATATTAGAAAACATTTTGCTGAGCTAATCTGCATTACTGTGCTAACTGAGAGCTGGTAACAACATAAGCTATGATGAAAGCTTCTGTTTCAGCCCCTGGTTTTTTTGTTGTTGTTGTTGTTGTTGTTGTTGAATATAATTCTACCAAAGGGATATTTAAAAAAAAAAAAAACATATTTAAGTCTCTCCTTGTTGGTCAGAAGCCTCCCTCCTATCCATTAGTTCTGTATCATGCAGTAGGCAACCTCTTATTCTATCTCCTGTTCTATCCAACCTGTTTATCAGCAAAAGTACTCTTTTAGGCAGATGGCCTGCATTTAAGCACTTTATTATATTATTATAATGCATAAATCTAAATCATGTTGTCAGTCAGTGAAAGATTGCTCTAAAGTTTACTGAGATAACTTATATGAAGGCCTCTGCCTACTCTGCAGTTTTATGTAATTATGTAATTGTTATTCAGCAATGGTATCATGAATAGAAGATTATGTTTCTTTTAAAATTGTACATCCCACTCTTCCAACCTGTAACTCGCATAAGATGTCAAACCATAAGAAAGAGAATTAATATTGGTAGCAAGTACAATGGTTTGGGACTCTATTTTCCTCAGCTTCTATCCCAGATTCCTTTGCCCTGATTGCTCAACTTTTCCTGGCCTTAATTTTATTGCAACCTCTTCTACCATTAACACCGCCATACATACATTAAGGGAAGACAAATGGGAATGGAGACACTTGAACAGTTCTGCATGGCTCAGAGATGTCCACAGGAAAGTCAGCACAATACAAATCGTAGGTATGATCAAAAATTCCCCCACCTCCTTCTTTAACATGTATCACAACCATCCTCATATATAAAAAGGAGTAATGTTGCAATTGCTTTGGTTACTCTAGTTTTTGGAATCTTATTGATCACTTTTCCCCAACACAGCTTTGATACAGCTCCTGGCTCTATATAGGGCACCGTTATCCCTTGTTTAATATTCCTGTCTGGATTCAGATAGCAGCCAGAATCATGGCTAAAAACAAGGTCTTCTCAGAAAATCTGAAGGCTCAGTAGATAATAAATAGGAGGTTAAAGAGATGAGAACCTTTTGAGTCACTTGCCTATGGAATTAATTAGTGATATATATACAATGGAGAACAAATTGTAGCAGTTATTACATTTTTTTTCCAGCTATGCATAAACTCACTGCCTTTGGTTGCTATAGCAATGCCATAATAGCAGCAGGAAACCAACAGGCATGGCTTGATACAATTTTAATCAGCATTTGTGCTGCAAATTAATGTTAAATAGAAAGTCAATAATAAATGAAAGAAGCTACTATAAACAATAAATGAGTACAAGGTTTAAAATCAGAAGATTTAAATGTTAGCAGATGTATTATTAAAAAAGAAGAAGAGAAGGAAGAATGCAAGAATTCTTCTTATTTCCCCCCAAGGAAATAGGTTCCCAAAGAAGATTTCAATATGGAAAGAATTATCCATTCAGCCTGCAGAATCATATGTTGTTGCTCTCCATATTTGGTGTTTGATTTTGCTGCTTAATAAGATGTTATTTGCTGCTTCATTTGTCAGTGGAATCACAGGCTAAATATAACATATTAAGGGTGAAATTATTTCATCAATTATTGAAAGAATCGTCAATGTGCACAAGACAATGAGAAGGAAAAATACAAAGAAGGGTGGAGCACTGTGAACTTTTGCTTGGAACCATAGGTTGAAGATGATTTGCTTAATTTAATTTTGGGAGTATATAGTCTAAAACTAGAGGGTAAGAGGCTGTTAGATAGAGGTCTCATTATCTTTATGGTTCTTCATTCTATTTTTTTCTTTCTTTCTGTGACTGAAGAGCACTCTAGTCTGAAATATTAACTCATGATAAATCCCAATCTCACGCCAATGTTTGAGATCAAAAGAAAGTTGAGTTACATTTAGTCAGAGGATTCCAACCACATTCCTTCATAAAATGAAAGTAAGTCTAAAGAAATTATTAGAGTACAAATATTTTGGTCTATGTTTTTACTGGGGAAAAAATAACAAGCACATTAGTTGTAAGCTGTATTCCAGGCTAGGATTAGAAAAGAATAAGTAATAAATATCATTTTATTTTATGTTACATTTATGTATGTTTAAAGCTTCTTTGGCTAAGTAAGGAAATAAATATTTATACTGTGCATAAAGGTCATCAAAGAAACTTGTTTTTGGTGACCATTGAGTAGTTCTGTCCCAACGTGAAAAAACAGAAAGATAGATGCTATTTCAAATCAGTTTTCTTAAAATATAAATGAAACATTTCCCCATTCTATCAAAAGAAGAGGACACAGAGAGAGCCTGGGTAACAAGCATCAGTAATTCTGATCATTTATGATTCATATTAACAGAGCATTCCTAAAATTAATTAGTGAACATCTCAACATTCTAATGCAGCCATAATTTGTTTTCAAATCCTGATTAATGACTCATGGAAAGCTGATCTTCCATTTTAATGTTATATTGTCTCTTGAGAAGTGTGCATTATGGTTCTGAAGTGCTCCCATTTCAAAGGTTCAATCAAAATGCTGAGGACAGGAGGTATAGCATTTTTATCAGTATTAACTGAACACATGTAGATACTGAGTTTGCATTAACATATGAGCTGACATGTCCAAAGGCAAAAAAATATTGGACCAAAATACATACATGGTTAGAAAAAATGATAAAGCAACACATTGATTTTAAACCAGAAATATTATTGTTGGGTATTTTACCAGAACAATATAATAAAGGGAATATATATCTAATTTTGCATGTGTTAGCAGCAGTAAGAATTGTCTTTGCACAACAGTGGAAAAGTGAAGAGATCCCTTTAGATGAAAGTGTTATAAAATATATTCATTAGAATGTGCAGAGGTAGACAGATTAACACTAAAAATAAAGGAGAAGGAAGAAACAGAATACTTTCTTAACATGGGACTTGTTTTACTGATGGGTAACTGGAAATTTTTAAAAAATTAAGAGAATGATTAATTGTATAATGAAAGCTTTCTACTATGAATAAGCCAATAATACTATTATTATGTGATTATTACCAATGATATGTATATTATGATTAACATTATGCTTATCATCTTTTTGTTGTTTAAAACTATCTGTACTTGGACAACACATTATTCATATAAATGTTGAGTATTTTATGTTTATTAAAGAAAAATGTGTCAATAAAATATATACTTTTTAAAAAGGAGGTATAGCATTTTATCTGTATTAACAGAACACATGTAAATCCCTTAATATTTGCCATAACAGACTGTGAATAGGAAGAACATATATATTTAGTATTTCTTGAAAATAAATGAAAGAGAATTACTACTTCTTCTAATCATGCTAATAGAGCTAAAATTGAGAAATTTTTTTTCCTACAGCAAAAGACCATTTTTCACTAAAAAGCAAAATGTAGCTGTAGTCACATTCACTTATGCAGATGGAAATTTAAACCAGATTTAAATCAAAAATTACACTTCAGAGTACATTTCTGAAATTACTGTGGGGATTCCTCTTGGCTTAGAGTAAAGAAAGTATGTTTATTTCAAAAAAATATTTTGTTTTGAACCAAGGGATGCCAAATGATTATCTTGTTCAATCCCACCAGTCTCATTGCACCCAATTTGGCATCATATTTCTGTTAAGCAGATTTCTTTGTGGAATATATCTGCTATGATCCATTTAAAACTGAACTTCAAGACTGCTTTTCATGTGGCCTTCTTATCTGTCTCTCCCATCCCACTTTCCCAACCACTTAAGAGAATGGTAGATAGTTATTTATTATTCATTTATTACTGGGTCATCTATCCCATTCCAATTAAGTTGGCTCCAAATGATTTGCATTTCTGTTTACAATATATGGGTTTTAAAAATATAAAATATAACAACTGTCAGACTCAAGGCCAAAGGTGACCCAGCAATATCCAACAGAGTCTAATTCTGTCTTTGCTTAGATCCAATGAACAGAAATTTGCCAAACTAAAATTACCTCTTCTAACCTAATACATATATCCCAACTTCTTGTGGCCAACTCATCACAGCCAACTGACTAAGCCAACGAATTGTAACCAACTTGCTGCAGCCAACTTGCTGCGGTCAATAAGCTGTGGCTCAACTCACTGCAGAACAAGAGGACTCAAGATTAAGGAAGGCACCAATAAGGGAGATAAGAGAAATATAGATAGATAGATGATAGATGATAGATGATAGATGATAGATGATAGATGATAGATGATAGATGATAGATGATAGATGATAGGGAGGGAGGGAGAGAGAGAGAGATGGAGAGAGCTGAATTACACTGATGACACAGATGGGAAGTATATGAAAGTTTAGTTTAGAAGACATGGAAAGTGCAATTATTTTTAAAAAAGAATGTTGAGTTTCACAAAAAAAGGAAGAAATTACAACTCAACCTTTTCAGGCAAGACAAAGACTCTGAAATGTGAAGATTCAGAGATGAATGTGACTGATTTTGTTAGCACCTGTTTCTACTCTAAGATTTTTTTCTTAGATACTGTATCCTTGACTCTGAAAAACTTTGGATCCAATTAATTTCAGAAAAGTAATAACAACAACTGCAGGAGCAAAAGCAACAATTGGAATTAAAAAAGAATCCCTATTTCCCCATTCATGAGTTTTATTCCTCTTATACTCACAACACAGCCAGTAATATTTTCCGTTTTTTAAAATAACCAGCTGTTTCATATATTTGATACAAAGCTTTTTGTGAGTGAGGTACTGACACAAAAGACAAAGATTAAAGAACACGGTATGTTTCACAGGATCAAATGTGAAATAGAAATGATTCATGAAATTGCAAACCACAAACTGCAGATTGCCAAAGAAAATACAGCATTCTTTCCTTCTCTTTCTTTCTTTCTTTCTTTCTTTCTTTCTTTCTTTCTTTCTTTCTTTCTTTCTCTTTCTTTCTTTCTTTCTCTTTCTCTCTCTTTCTTTTTCTCTTTCTTGATCTTCCTTTTTTCTCTCTTTCTCTCTATACTTCTCTCTGATTCCTCTCACTCCCATCTCTCCTCCTTTCTTTCCTTTTCTTTCTTTCTTTCTTTCTTTCTTTCTTTCTTTCTTTCTTTGTTTCTTTCTTTCTCTTTCTCTCTCTCTCTTTCTGTCTGTCTGTCTGTCAGGCTGGTTAACTTTAGAGTGCTTGTGAACTGAAATTCAAGATGGTGTGAGTAGTACTGGCAGCACATTGTGCATACTAAAGCCCTGAACACTGGGTCAGCAGAATTGTAGTGGGTAGAAGAATATGGCTACAGAATTGACCAAAGTTGTGATATAATATTGTGAATTTGACAGTAGGGTGGAAGTTTCAGCAGTGCCATGTATCAACTGATAGCAGATCAAGTTATGTAGTTCTGGGTAGGATATAAAGTATTTTAATAGAGGAAGTAGCCAAATACCGGGGAAGCCAAATACTCATGGTGGGATTCAAATTTTTTTACTACCAGTTCTGTGGGCATGGCTTGGTGTGCATGGCAGGGGAAGGTTACTGCAAAATCCCCATTCCTTCTCCACCCCACTAACCTGCTTTCCACCTCTGTTCTCCTGTGCAGGACAACAAAAGAAGACCCAGCTGATTAGCTGGGTCAAAGCTGGGACAAAGCTTGGGGTCATTAGCTGGGACAAAGAATAGATGTGGGTGGGGTCAGTCAGAGATAGTATTTGCCGGTTCTCTGAACTGCTCAAAATTTCTTCTACCAGTTCTCTAGAACTGGTCAGAACCTGCTGAATACCATCTCTGGAGCCAGTTTACTCTCCATCTTTCTGGCAATATAGCAATGGGCTAATAACTTGTGTGACTCGGCCTGACTGGCATTGATTAGATAACAATGATGGGTAATAAATTCCCAATAGCAAAGGGCCTCAACTTCTAGGAACTAAAAGGCATCTATGCCAGAAGCTTCCAAGCCTTGTATTCTTTGTATTTTCCTGAACAAAAAATGTGATCTAATTTTCCCAAATAAATTAAAAACTTTGAGTAAACAGGGTGTTAATAACAGTTTATTAGGAGAGAGGACAATGATCACAGAAGCTTTGTATTCTGAGCTGTTAAAATGGAAATGTAATTTCTTTGCAAAAACTTCTTTTTGTAAAAATTGTGCCTTTAGAATTGTTTATTGCCTGTGTCATGATTGGGTGACTACTTTCTATTGAGTAAAAAGAGACTGTAAGAGGATTATAAGACAACAAGCAGAGAAGGTAACAGGAATTTGCAAGAAAAAAAAAACTTTCTATAAGTTGTGCTTTATTGGGAAAAAAATAAAGAAAGAAAATATAGTTTGAGTTCCAATGCTTATCTTCGTGTTTGGGTGGCCAGTGGATGATGGTGGAAGGAACAGGTGATCCCTAAAGGATCAAATTGTGCTCTATATGATTATAAAGTGAAAAGTGATGGTAGTTGATGGCTCATTATTAAGAATTAAAGCAAATGAATTCTAGTTGGACACAGCAGCTTGTGAAGTGTGTTATCTGTCCTCTTAAATCAAGAACATTTTTCAAAACTCACACAGTCCACTAACTGTTCTCTTTTCTTGCTAGTGCATATGGTAGCAAAAGATAGCATTGTAAAGAATAACTACAGATGTATTCCTGACCATTCTTTCAATCAATAGAAAAGGACTGGAAAGAGAAAGAATGCTAGAAGTCAATGCAATGCGGATATGCAAATAAAGTCAATGTAATAAATTTGGTTTTCAGAATTATGGTCCGGGTTTATCTAAACAGAAATTTTCAAACTGTACATAACTGTGATAAGGCTCCATGATAGACTAGGAAAAAATAATCACTTCAAACACAGCCAAGTTTATCTCATGGAAAATTTCCCTCTTAAATAGGGCTACCAGGAATTCTTTATTTTCATTTTATTTCGAACAGATTCCACAGCCTGAAAAGATTTAAAAACCTCTGATCTAGATCACTGGTCTTACATGGACTGGTAAAAGTTATGTTTGTCAAAACATGGTGAGCTTTATTAGGAGAATTTGTACAGAACTTTGTAGATACTATAAGAGAAATAAAGTCTTCACATAAAGCTTATAATGAAAATATTATTGAAATGAGGACACAGTGTAAACTACACAGTGAATAGTCAGAAAGAATATTGGCTCATAAAATTCCTGGATCGCACTGTCTAATTTTTTAATTTACTTTATTGTCATTGCACCTCATACAATGATATCAAACACCATAATGCTCAGAGTATGAGAAATAAACAAGATGGAAATACAGAAAGGCAAATATGATTTTCTAAATATAATGGAAATCTCACAGGAGGACTCCTGTCAATAAAAAATAGGAATTAAAAGACACTATTTCCTCCAAAGGAAGTCAAGCAAGCGAGGGAGAGAGTTGCCGTAGATGTTAAAAATGTATATTACTACTCAGAAATCTAAATAAATTAATGTAGCAGTATCATACAAAGCATCTGAGAAAAAAAAAGTGGAAGAAAAATAACTCCTATCAACCAGCCAGTGAAAGAGATGTGGATGTTGCTTCTAAAGGAAACTGCAGATCTTTTAAAGAAGCATGACATTTTGTTGATGGGAAATTTTAATCACCACAACATCTGGAAGACAAACTCTGTCAAGCATGGATCTTCTAAAAAAATTATTGACTTTTCTTGCTGACAACTTTCTTTTTCTTAAAGTGAAGAAAGGCACAAGAGGAACAGCTACCTTTGAGATACTACCAATAGAAAGAGTAAGTTGACAACTTGTAAGTAACAAGAGCATGATCATAAAATAAGGCAGCGTTGATTTTAAGGAAAATAAGATTAACAAACATATTAAAATCCCTTCAAGGCATCCTGCTCCAAGAGGCTGTGCTGGTGCCAACTCTCACAAAGAGTTGGTGCCAACTCTCACAAAGAGCTGGTGCCAACTCTCACAAACTCTTTGTGCTTGTCAACTCTCACAAAGACTCATTTCTGGTGGAGAAGAAAGAACTGCTGTTTCTGCTGCTTTTCTTGAATGAAGCCAAAAGTCTTTCTCTCCCGAGAACGGAGCTGGAGACAGTATCCTGCGATCCCAAATAAAGAATGATTGATAAGTAGGAAAACAGGGTGGGGAATTTTCCTGCAGACTTTTTTTGGGATTTTCTCAGGGCCGCTGGTCCACGTGATATAAAATTATGAGTTTGGTGGTCTCTGAGGTCCAAAAGGTTGGCGACCCCTGGAGTAGAACACTGGGCCATATCTGACAAAATGAAATTCAATGTAGAGAAAAGTAAAGTCCTACACTTCGGCAAGAAAAACCAAAAGTACACATACAGACTGGGTGAAATAGCAGTAACTAACAGGCTTAATAGCAGTAACTGTGAGAGGGGTCTTGGAGTCTTAGTGCAGTGGTCACCAACCAGTGGGCCACAGCCTACTGGTGGTCCACGAGAAAATTTTGATGGTCCGCAGAGAAATGTCATCCCAGAGCAGCCCCACAAAGCAATTAATGCAGGCTGCACAGGAACACAAGGCTGAGCCACCCACATATCCTGTGGGAACCCTCCCTGCCCACTCACTCCTTACCCAGCAAACTTGCCTGCTAAATTGCTGTTTTTCCTTTTTCTGACTGTTCTGCTGTGCCAGGAGATTTAGATAAGGTAGAAAGCAGGAAATCTTTTATGCAGAGCCGAACCTTCCTTACTAGGCCTGAAGCTCTATTATTCAATGCAGGTAGCCAAATGTAGAATCACAGATCTCTAAGTGAATCTGTGATTCTGTGAGCAACTCAATCCGCCTTCCTGCTTTGCCTGATTTTGGGTAAAAATTGCTCTTTTTTTAAAATAAAAAAATTAATATTTATATAAATATAATANGGTAAAAATTGCTCTTTTTTTAAAATAAAAAATTTAATATTTATATAAATATAATATTTATATACAGGCCATCCCCAGCTAGTCACATAACCACCAAGCCACACCCACAAATTAGGCCATGTCCAAGAACCAGTTGTTAAGAAATTTGAATCCCACACCTGCTTCTATGAGTTTGTGTGTGTGTGTGTGTGTGTACAGGGAGGGAGAGAGGTTAGATCAGATCTGTATCTCTCTCCCACTGTCAGCAACCCACCGTCAGTCAAAATTCATATTAGTGGCCCTCCGAGATTTAAAATTATGACTTTGGTGGTCCCTGAGGTCCAAAAGGTTGGTGACCCCTGTCTTAGTGGACAACCAGCAGTGTGCAGCAGCAGCTGAAAAAACTAATTCAACCCTAAATTGCATAAACAGAAGGATACAATCAATATCAAGTGAGGTACTAATATCACTCTATAAAGCCTTAGTAAGACCACAGCAAGAGTACTGCATCCAGTTTTGGTCACCATACTATAAAAAAGATGTTGAAACTCTAGAAAAAATACAGAGAAGAGCAACCAGGATGATTAGGGGACTGGAAGCTAAAATATATGAAGAATGGTTACAGGAACTGGGCATGGCTAGTCTAGTGAAGAGAAGGACCAAGGGAGACATGATAGCAGTATTCCAATATTTGAGGGATTGCCACAGAGAGGAAGGGGTCAAACTATTTTCTAAAGCACCCATAGGCCAGACAAGGAATAATGGATGGAAACTGAACAAAGAGAAATAAGAACCTGGAAATAAGGAGAACCTTTCTGACAGTGAGAACAATCAACCAATGGAACAGCTTGCCCTTGGAAGTTTTGGGAATGCCATCACTTGAGACTTTCAAGAAGAGATTGGACTGCCATTTGTCAGAAATGGTGTAGAGTCTCCTACTTGGGCAAGGGGTTGGACTAGATGACTTACAAGGTCCCTTCCAACTCTGATTATCTGTTATCTGAACAACTACAGATGTATTCCAGAAAAATGTAGATAACGAGCCAGTCATTCAATACCTGGAATTTTTTCTAACCTTCTAGCAGATCAGAAACACTTTGGCTACTAAGCACAATATGGTAAATACTAGAAGTCAGCATGGATTTGTTAAAACCAAATCTTGCCAAATTAACTTTATTTCAATTTTTGATCAGGTAACATCCTTGTAAATTAAATGAATGCTATTTACATGACTAGTAAACATTTGAAAAAGTATTCTGTGATATGCTGAGTAATAATTTAGTTAAGTGTAGACATAATGGCATAGCAATTAAGTGCCCTGAGATACAGAGTTTTCATGAATTAATCAATTAAATAGATGGAAAACCATAACAGTTACTGGTTCTTCACTTCTCAATATTTGTTGATGACTTTGATGAAAAAGTGGAAAGAATGCTTATGAAAAATACACATAACATTATATTGACTTGGATAAATATCATAAATAAAAAAGTAAAATTCAAAGGTACCTTGAAGAAATGTCATATTTTATATAGGCGTGGTATGGCATGCCAAATTCTGTCATGATCCTGCCATGACACATCAAATCCTGGCACAATAGGGTGCTTCAGAAAGGTACAAAGCATGGCTTATCTGTTTCAATTAGCAAATTTACTTTACAGATAGCAGCTTCTTTGCACACATTGCATGTACACTTTGCTTGTTGGCAAGCAAAGCAAAATGAATTTATGATATCCTCCAAGTGAAGTACCCCTTTGAATATTATGGAGCAATAAGAATTGAATTTGAACAATGGAGCAATAAGAAATGACTACTCATATTTCTACAATTCTTGGAATGCCTGGGGCTCCTGCTAGTCTGTAATAATTAGCAGTAAGATTGCTAAGCCTTTATTCAAGCTTTAAAAAATAATCAAAGGGATTTATCCTCAATCTTGAAATGATATATATTTAGTCCCAAAAGGTAATTCCAGGAAGCTGAGCATGCATGAAAAGATTTTGTGGAGTTAGTGATGGGAAAGAAAGCTGAAAGATAGAAAATTATTACTGAGCTATAGATCATCATCTTTTCAAGCAAATTAGAAAGGAAATATACCTTTCTCAGTTATTGAAGTATCAATAGTATCAGCCATAAAATGATGAAATGTATCCAGTAAATTTCAACCAGCATAGACATTACTTAAAGACAAATAATTGAGATAGATGAGGATCATGGATTTTATTTCTTCATAAAGATTAAGCAATTTGAGGCTACATTATGGCACTAAATGCCACTTAAACATTGCTATTTAAAGTGATCACTTAAGACTGACATTATCATTTGAAAGTTTTTTAGATGGCATATTTAACTTTGATTATATAAAAGTGATTTTTAAAAGCCATTTTACTGAGGAAGAAGTCAAAATTAGAAGATAAATCACAATTTGATCCTGAACTTCTGGTCAGAGACACACAAATGGTTCAGCAGTGCAAATCACATAAAAATGTTTTACCATCATAAATTCAAAGTTATTTCTACAAGCACGAGAGTAATATTTTCTATTTCTATCTGCAAACACTGCTGGGAAAGAAACAGAACTGGGAAAAGAATTACATAATATACTAAAAGAGTTTTTGTGTTCAGTCTATTTTGTTGCAGACTGTATCGATGGAATTATGACCTGTGAACCTTATGGCTAGATACATTTGAAAATAAATTAATGAGATTAAACTCTGTAAAGAGACTAATAGAGAGAAAACAAATGTGATAAAAGACTCAGTGGTTGTCGGTAAATGTACTGAATCATTTATTTTGTTCCATTTAATATTGGGAAGAAACAAAGAGTAGTTTACAGCCCAATTTAATGTGCCAGGTTGAAACCTTTAATGTTATAAATATTTGGGCCTTTCTCTGGTTTGTACCTACTCAAAATCAAGTCTTTCTTTTAACTTCTTGCTCTAGCTAAATCCAATCTATTGGTGCTTGAGAACAGTAAAAATGAAAGGCCATTGAATCCAATTTCTTGTTTAATGCAAAAATACCATAGTTAGCACATACATTTCAATGTCTCTTTCTGGTCTGCTCCAGAATTATCCCATGTATAAATATAATCATGGACTAGTCTGCATTTTGTTGATCCTTCCTTCCTTCCTTCCTTCCTTCCTTTCTTCCTTCCTTTCTTCCTTCCTTCCTTCCTTCCTCCCACCCTCCCACCCTCCATCCTTCCTTCCTTCTTTCCTACTTACCTACCTAGCTAGCTTTCCATCCTTCTGAGATAAAACAGTAAAAACATCCCAATTTCATATTCTTTTTCTTTAACTGACAGATTTGGTATCAGATGGATACTTTTAACAATAAGAGAACTATCTAAAACTGACATTATATTCTCTATCTCATAGACAAAGTGGCTAGTTCAGTAATTATTTCATTTACGACAACCAGATGTTACCCTTTCTGTTGTTATTTTTTAATTCCAAATCTATATTCCCAAGGTCCAGTTTTCTGTAAATAATATATGTATGAAAAAGGAGGGTGGTGTAATGTATCATATTTGGAACTGAGGAATAAATAGCACTAATTTCAATTATTGATGACATCTTTCATCAAATGTGTTAGTTTTCATAATTAAGATCCTATCTGTTCTGCCAAGCATAACTTCTTGGGTGTCATAGATTGGAGAGGTCTTGCAGTTAAGAAGGGTGGATGTTTTTTGCCATTTATTTGATTCCTATTAGAACAATCTTCCATCCTTAGTAGTAACCTATTGGCAATTGCTACCTTACCTTACCTTACGTATTTCAGTAACTTTATGGAAAAGACCAATAAGTCATTTCATGCTTGTTCCATGCTACCTCATCCCTCTCTTTTGCAAAACTCATTTGCTTGAGCAAAGATGCTATGTAAATTATATTTGTTATTCCAAAATAAAAATGCCAGCATTTTAATAGGCATAGTATTTTAAAGCACTATCCATAGCATAATGCAAATAATACCTAATCTCACAATGAAATTTGTGCATTATTTTCTAATTTGCTAGCAAATTTCATTATGCTTTTTAAAAAAAAATACTGAGTGGCTATTTCTAAAATTCCAGGTTAGGCTCTGAAATTAGATTAAATTGTTTCTGGGTACATCTGAGTATTTCAGTGTTAGAAATACAATAAATTAAAAATAACTTCAATACCTACATTTTTAAAAGAAAATATGATTTGGTGAAATGGGACTTTCTGAAAGCTAGGAATATTTTTAGGAACATGGCTATAGTGGAAATAAGCTTTCTCAAAGTACAACTAGTTTACCATAGTCAATGAATTGTTGAGCCACAGTTTTATATTTCTAGTCCATTGTATTCTATGTTTTACTGGACCAGCCAGGAAGATTATGAGACCAAGCCAATGTCCCATAAATGCTCTCATTTTAATCATTATAGAATGCCTCAGAACACTAAAATCATAAGAAACAGAAAATGTTTATAGCTCTTTTTCATTCAAAGATAAGAATAGCTTTTCCAATTATATTCATGTAGTCTGATTAGTATATTTTTCTTTTATTTTATATATTTGTTACATCTGACTATTCATATGCAATTATATATCTATAGCTACATAGTTGTATTTGTCATGTCTATATTTGAACAGAAAGAAAGATCCATGCAGTCCTTAGAATGACTGCAATATGTCATTTTAATGAGGTTTCCAACAATTGTTTCTTTTACTTTGTCACATTTTTTTTCCAAAAGAAAGAGACAATAATTATGAATACATTAAGCAATATTGAAATATTTTTTCAACTGTTCATAATAAAGCAGCTGTATTTATTGGTTCATTTTTTCACATTTCTAAAGCTTTCCAACTTGACAATTTGTGGAAGCATACAAAACTTAAAAGAGAAGTTTAAAACAACATACAAAGACAGAAAAAGAAATATGTCATCACAATAGAACAAATTTCTACAAAAAAAACCCCTAAACCGCTCATATGCCAATCTATTTTCCTCCTGAATCCAGAATCAGAGGGTAGATCCCAGGGTTCATGGAAAATTTGTAGGAAAATGGGGTTGGAGCTTTTCCAGTTTTGGGGGGGTTGCTCTTCCTTTGACTTGTAACATAGAAGTGGGTCCCTGAGTCCCATCTGATGACACTGCATAAAGGGCCTGTCAAATAGGCCAACGGATGCAAAATGTATGTAAAAAGGACACAGCGGACGAGAAAATGTTCCATCCGTTGTTATCCGCTCT
>BHFT01001032.1:27297-51438 GCA_004320025.1 Laticauda laticaudata | reverse complement strand
CTTTTTTTTTTTTTTGCAAGCAGGTTTTACCAACAGAGTCCAGAACCTGTGTCATCAACCAAGGGTCTTTCCTAAGATCCTGAGCTGGGGAAGACCTAACAGTTACTTTTCATTGTTAGTGGTATTTTTCCATAATGTATTTCTGCCTTCCAAAGTCTGAACTATTCCAATCAATTCTATGCCATGTGCAAATTGGTTCTCAGCTTCTTTATTTAACTTCTTTATTCAACAAAATTTAACTGGTTAAGGACTGAACATTGTGATGCTTTAGTGGATCCTGTACTTGAGTTTTATTAGCTGTTGTTGTTTTTCATTCCTTATTGCAATTGTTCACAGTTCAACTTTATTATCATATTTTAAAGGACTTTTTTTATCAGTGGTAAATTCTGTTTTCCACTGAACTGTGAGATCCTATTTACAGTTGATATATTTAGTACAGGAAGGCAGTTATCAAAAACCACTTTTTTTAAAAAAAAGAATATCCAAGGATCAATTTGATTACACACAGTTTTAGGTTCTTTCTAATCAAGTACCAAAGCACGATACGCTCATTTTCTACTTCAGCATTCCTACTATCCTTGCCTTTTGTTGACTTAGGTTTTTCCTATTGGTTGGTATCAATTCAAGGACAGCCTCCTTTGCTTTCCTTGCTGTCCTGGAAGATGAAATTTGCAGACTTTGTCTCTGAACAAGTGTTAAGGTAATTAAACAACTATAGAAATATGCCATGCCTTTGAAAAAGCTGTAATTTGCTTGGGAGCACATTGTCTTCTTCATAGGGCAGGCAGTAGTAGACATAAACAACAGTACAGCTTGTGTTTATTCCTCCCTTATTTTAAATTAGATACACCCTGTAGTGTATCTAAGCTTATTTAGTTGAACTCTGAGTAACTTGTCCCTTTCTGTGCACTTTTATCTCCGCAACTTATCTCTATTGTCCTCTTCCTTTGGAATAAATTGTGTCCATTAATTGCAATATTCTAATCATTATTATTCACAAGGTGTCCGGTTCCCTATTAAACTGCTTTCCTGTATTAAAAGTTCAAGCTTAATAGTGTTTATTTTCCATTAGTGCATAGACAACAACAGCCATGAACTTTATGAGCTAAAGTTTTTCCCAATTTTTTTTGCTGAGTTGTTTAATAGGTCCCATTACAGCAACATTCTCATATTCTTCAGCAGGATGCAAATGTTTACCTCAGATCTTTCCTTTTGGGGATTTGTCTTTATCCCCAAAAGAAATCAAGTTAAAGACCTGCCATGCAAAAATGGCAAAACCAGTTTTCCCAATCCTCTAACCTGCAACCATCTTCTAGCATTAACTATAATCCAGATCAGGGCTCTCCGAACTTAGCAACTTGTGGACTTCAACTTCCAGAATTCCTCAGATAGCCATGTTTACAAGCTTAAGCCTTAAACCTTGCCAGGTTTGGGGATTCCCAGATCCAGATGATGATCCAAATTCTTCACTCAGTCAATGAGATTGCTGCCTGGAACTTGCTCTCCCCCTTACAATCTCTGCTTTCTCAGGAGAAGCAGTCATTCACTCACCCACCCACAATGTAAAATCAGCACTCTGAAAACACTCTTCATAAGATGCAACCCATCTTCTAACAGCAAGCCATGACCCAAATGATTCAAACCATAATCCCAGAGATCAAATCTCTCCTATCAACTTCATTTATACAGGAATTCATTCATTTTCTACTATTCTTGTTTTCCTTCCCATTCATTGTTCACAAACCAGAAGAATGGGTGCGAAGACCACTGGAATTTTCATATTCATATAAGTTTCTTCCTGGATCTTTGAAGTCTTTGATATATTTGTAGCTGTTCTCTGAAGATTAATTTGTCCCCACATGGATTAGCAAGAGGGCACAATTTCCATCAGGTCATGATTATCAGGAAACTTTAAATATGCCGTTCCCTTGCAACCAAGACATTTGCATCTGATAGCACAATTTATGAGCTAATGAGCCTGATCAAGCATTTCTATAAAGTCCTTCTCATCAAGTCACTAGGAACCTTGACCAATATTGGAGAATGTAGTTTGCATGCAGAATTTCTCAAATTTACTTTCTGGAAACTTTAGTAATCAACAAAGCTGTCATGGCTTGTCAATCAATACACAGTTAATGGAATAATGATCTGATTCTCTATATTTTTTCCAAATCCTTTTAAGAGGGAAGATCATGATAATGTAACAAGTTGATGCCTGTTGCAAATGCTTCCATTTGTATCTTATCTTCCAAACATTATTCCTAGGATCTGAATTAGACAGCCACACGCTAGACATTTAGACATGGGTGACTTACTATTGATCACAGTGCATGAGAGTCTCCAAAGCACCTGAGAGCAGGACAAAAAGAGTGTTGGTATTCTACCGGTTCAGTCTGGTTCAGGCGAACCAGTAGTAAAAAAATGCTACAATTCTGCCGAACCAATAGTAGAAAAACAGAACCAGTATTTCATTTTTTTCCTTCTGATGATCAGCTGTTCTGATGATCAGCTGTGCTGGAATCCCCCTCGCTGTCTTACTGCTTTGTCCAGGAGGGTTTGCTGAGGCCCAGGAGGCAAAAAGGAGTGCGTGCAGAGAGGGTGCTGCGTGCCCACCCCATGCTCCATTTTTTGTCTCCTGGGCCTCAGAGAAGCCTCCTGGGAGTAAAAACGGACTCCCAGGAGGCTTCCCTGAGACCCAGGAGGCACAGGGAGGGGGGGTGTTGCAAAAAAAAATAGCCACACCCACCAAGTCACATGGCCACACTTACCTAGCTGTTCTCACAGAGCCAAACTCACAGAACTGGAAGTAAAAATATTTGCATCCCATCCCTGGACAAAAAGCAATGTGTGTAACATCAATGAAGAGAGATCCAACCTAGAACAAAGGAGAAGTTTCAAATCGTGAGAATAATTAATTACAAAACTGCATCCAATTAATTCAATTAATTTTAAAAAATCCAAAACTGAATGCAGTTTTGGTCACCACATTAGAAAAAAGATGTTGAAAATTTGGAGAAAGTGCAAAGAAGAACAACTAAGATGATTTAAGTCTTAGAGACTAAACCATGTGAAGAATGGCTGAAGGCTTTGGGTTTAGTTAGTCTGGAGAAAAGGACTAAAGGGGACATGATAGCAGCATTCCAGTATTTGAGAGGCTTCCACAAAGAAGAAGAGGGTCAAATTATTATCCAAAGCACCTAAAGGCAGGATGAGAAACAATGGATGGAAACTAATCAAGGAGAGAAGCAACCTAGGATTAAGGAGGAACTTCCTAACAGTGAGGACAATTAACCAGTGGAAGGGTTTTGCCTGCAGAAATTGTGGGTGTTCCATCACTGGAGGTTTTTAAGAACAGACTCGACATTCACTCATCTGAAACACTATACCTTCTTCTGCTTGAGCAGGAGGTTGGACTAGAAGACTTCCAAGATACATTCCAGCTATATTCTAGTTAATCAGTGGAATAGTTTGTCTTTATAAGTAGTGGTTGCTCCATCACTGGAGGTTTTTAAGAAGGCAGCCCTTTGTCTGGAATACTATAGGGTATCCTGCTTAAGCAGGGATTTGGACTAGAAATCCTCCATCCTTCCGTTATTGTGTACTTCTGCAAGTGAAGATTATTAGGGGAGCAAACAAAAGAAGTCAGTCTCAGAATTCCAGTGATAGCCCTAATTAAATCATGAGCCTCAAGCCAAGTTTAAAAAAACAACACAAAAGATTTATTATGAGCAACATGCTGGCATGAACCTAAATGAAACCAACTCTGGCTTATGTAATTCACAGTCACCTGTGACCCTGTTTCTCTCCTCCCCACTGGTTGTATCATAAATCAGAATCTTCAGTGGAGCACATTCACAGGCGGGGTGTCATCAATTACGTTCTCCAATGAAGTATTTTCAGGGCCAGAAGATCTGGTAGCCTATCTCCAATCTTTTTAAGATAATGGTGGAATATACTTCTGTTTTTACTGCCGTACTGCTCCTTCAGATTTCCCACCCCCTTGTTTATGGCAACTTGAAAACAGGCATAGGAATGTTTTATGAGTTGACAGTCAGGTTGGTGGAATGAAGAAAACCCCCTGGAATGCTTAATAGCCCTATCCAACATGTCTGATCTTGGAAAAACAAATAGGTTTATTAGGAAGCTCCAGAAATGTCAGTCAGGAGAAGGAAGGCTAAAATAAGAAAACAAACTGACCACAGATGATGAAAAACAATTCTCTTTTTTCTTTTTTTAAAAAATATTTTAATTGGTTTTCTCTTTACATACAATGTGTGCTTAAAGAACAGTGTACTGTCTGGGTCGATTCATTTACATCTTAAGTTCCTAATTTTTATCTCTGTTGTCCAACTGTTGATAAAATAAGCCCTCCAAGTTCGAAAGTATTCTGTCTCTTTTTATCTTCAGTGTTAATCTATCCATTTCTGCATAGTCCAATATTTTTTTATTACATCTTTCTTCAGCGTTTCCTTGCTTTTCCAATGTTGAACAAATACAATTCTTGCTGCTGTTAAAACATATAATATCAAATAGAAGGTAAAGGTAAAGGCTCCCCTTGCACACACTTGCTAATTGTTTCTGGCTCTAGGGGGAGGTGCTCATCTCTGTTACAAAACCAAAGAGCCAGCACTGTATGAAGATGTCTCCATGGTCCTGTGGCTCATAGGACTAAAAGCCAAAGATGCACAGAACACTGTTCCTTTCCCACCAAAGGGGTCCCTATTTTTCTACTTGCATTTTTACATGCTAGAACTGTTAGGTTGACAGAATCTGGGACGAGTAACACGAGCAAACTCCATTATGTGGCACAAAGGTTCGAACCTCCAAACTGCCGACCTTTCTGATTGACGCTTAGTCAGTGAGCCACCATGTTCCAACAATGTCAAATATACATTCTCTTTATCATACTTTTTCTGGTATTATGCCAAACATAAACAGTTCTGACTTAAAATCTATATGCTGTTTTAACATTTTTTCGAACCACATATACATTTTCACACACACCCCCTTTTTTTTTTCCCCTTTTGGGCAACATCCACCAAGGTGATAGTAATGTGCCCCAGTTTTTGATTAACATTTCCATGCATTTGGTGGAATAATTTTTAGACATTTTTGCTAATCTTTGCCATGGTAAATGACACCTAACAAAACATTTTATACAAATTTTTCTTTTATAAAATATATCTGTGGATGTGGTCGCAACGCCTCATTCACCAACACCAGAGGCCAGAAAACAGATATATCTTGTTTTATCATAGTGAGTTTAAACACCAATAAAGTAAAACCAATTTTAATGGTTACAGCAGCTTTCGTGCCAATATTTATTCATTTATCCATTTGAATACTTTTAAATATTGATATCCCACTTAGTAATACAGTCCCTGACAGTTTATATGTAAATCTGTGTATTCACACAACACGCAACAAAAAAAAACCTTTTTTTTAAAAAATCGCAAATGAAAATAAAACTATACGGCAGCATAACAACCACTTGGCATTTCTATTAATTCACGCCTGAAGTTCATTTGCAAAAAAATTGCTTTCCCATCCCCCTCTTTTTTGCCTGCCTGAATGATTCCTCTCTCTCTCCTCTCTTCTCTCTCTCTCCCGCTCCCTCCCTCCCTCCCTTTCCCTCCCTCCCGTCTCTCTCTCTCTCTCTCTCTCTCTCGTCTCGTCTGTAATCATATATTTATATATATATATATATAATATATATATATATATATATATATATATATATATATATATATTATTATATATATATATATATAATATATAGTATAATAACACATCCCATTGTTTTTCTGCTTTCTTCTTATTTTGGTTAGACCTTTTTTTGTCTGATTTCCTTTTCCTTTAGGATGGTTGCAAATAGGTTAATAAATCTGTAAAGACACTACCAGTTAGGCACTCACACAGAAAGCGTTATTGAAACTCAGTACATCATTTCCTATTAAAACCATCAAGAAGAAATAAAAAGAAAGAAAAGAAAGAAAAGATAAGATAAGTAAAGAAAGAAAGAAGAAAAGAAAGAAAGAAAGAAAGAAAGAAAGACCAGAAAGACAGAAAGAAAAGAAAGAACTGGAACATCGCAGGAACAGTGCAGCTAAATAAATAAATAAATGCAAGTTTTATTATGAGGCTGGTTGGGGCAGAGAGAGAAATTGTCGCTAAGTTTTAAATATTGGGAGTTTCATTTCACAAGCTGCCGTTTTACGCCATCCAGCTAAATTAAAGATTGAAAACAAAAATGAAAGGGTAATGAAGAGGCTCCTTTTTATTTCTTTTTATACATTGAAAAGCACATCTTTCCTGTATTTCTGAAGGGTGAGAACTGGGATAAACATGCCTCCTTCGTCCTTGTCAATTATCTCACCAATCAACAGTAATCACATCTCTACCCATCGCCGACCAAACCACATATATGGAAACGATGGGAAACCTAAAGTAAACTCCTAACAATGAAAGAATTTCCTAAAGCAGGACACTCCAATTATGTCTCCACTCTGGCGAGATGCATCCATGAATTTCTAACTAGCAGTCAGAGGACATGAAAAAATTGCTTTTAATTCCACAAACATCCTGGACAGATTTGAACCCTAGTTTCAATTGAGAAAATGGGACCCATCCTAGACCAGGCTTAAATTCAAAAACACTTACGGTATTTCTAGAGCCTCGGCATGCTGACAAAATCACTGGCTCGATCAGATAGACACCTAGGACATGGATTAGAACATGCTCATAGGATATAATGCATAATAGAAGTCACAACTTCTAACGCGCGCAAAAGGAACAAAAACGGAGATCCAGAGCTTTTCCACCAGCAATCAGCAACCAGATCAGCATGGATAATTTTGTGAGATGTAAGAACCGAAATTATTCAATTTCTCATAAACACAGAAACAGGTCTGGTGTTCCAATTCAAAGGTTATTAAAGAAAATAAGCATTTTGCAAACAGGGCTTTCAAGTCCTTCCAAAAGTGGATTTGGGTACAAGAAGGGCTAAGCTTCCCTATTCAAACACTACATTTTAAATATACCCCTGCACAGAACATTGCCATACCTGTGAGGCCCTCCCCACCGCACACACCCGTTAATTCTCTATATTCTAAAATGAGATAAAATATAAAGCCTTGAGAGTCAACATGACATTGTTTTCTCTGTTCAGTGTTCTTATCTTTTTTACTGCTGGGCTTACTTTGGGAGGATGTCTCTAATAACCAATGTAATCAATGTGCTTGTGACTGAACACATTTTAGGTTTTAGGGTGGGGGTTTTATGCAGAAAAAGAAAAAGAGGAAGCTAACAGAAAAGCATCAGAAAGAGAAAAGAAGAATCTTCTGATCTAACAATATAAAAGTCCATTATAAAAGAGTAACTTATAATTCTTTTCTCTCAAACTCCAAGGTTAACATCAGACCAACAATCAATAAGTAAGCAATACCCCAATCAAGAAACTGCTAAAGAGCCAACAGTAAACAGCCCAACCAAGGAGACCAACCCCATCCACACAGACAGCTGTCACCAGAATATAAACTGACATTAAACAGCACTGATGCTGTTACCTTTTTTCTGCAAGAAAAGAAGGAAGCTCAGAAAACACCAAGGACCCTATAGTCCTCCTCCTCCTCCTCCCCTTCCCCCCTCCTCTTCCCTATAAATCCAGTTCCCTTCTAGCACTGATAATGTTACCTAGTTTGGGTAATGAAATCCCTGTGGGAAAACAAGCAAGTTCAGAGATCATGAGGGACCCCTTATCCACTCTTTTCATGACATACCTGTAAAGCCCTCTTAGTAAGTAGGAACCAGCACCAGATAAGCCAGAAAAAATTATTGTCAGGAGTATTAATACAGTACTATCATTATAATCTCAAAGGTACTTTTTCAAGAGGCAACTGGACTTCGTTGTTCCTTGAAGACATTTCGCTTCTCATCCAAGAAGCTTCTTCAGTTCTGATGATGTAAGAAAAAGAAAGGAAATTAGAATTTGAATGAGGGTGATAACAAGTATACTTGAATATTATGAAGATTAGCATAGAAGAATTAATTTAATAAAATATTGAAAATATCAATGAATAAGAGATTACATGGAATATAAGGGTATGTATTAAGGTTGGAATGAAATAAGATGATGAAATGATTATTAATATATTATTGGGTGTAAAATGTAAAACACCCAAGTGTTATATTGTTCACATATTCATATGTATGTAAAATAAAAATAAAAAAACTTTGGGGAAAAAAAGGAAAATAAAGTCCAGTTGCCTTTTGAAAAAGTATCTTTGGGACAACCATGACCTGGATGACTGAGAATCTCCTATAGATATTTATCATTATAATCCTCATCATATCATTATTTAAATATCCTTTTTGTGTTCAACATGTTAGATTGGTAAATAGATAATTATAGACAGATAGTGCTTGTTTTGAAGATTTGTCATGAACCCATCAATTGTGACTTGTCATATGGTTGCAAACAACAAGTTACTACCATCTTAACTTAGTGTCAAAACATGGATTTTTGAACAGATTAGGTGTCAGGCGAGAAGAATCAAAATCACACACATAAATTCCAGTTCAGAAGATTTATTGCTCAAACCTATGTGCAAGAATCTGTTCCACTAACACTTATAACACTAAATTGGCACCAGATAAGAGTCAAGAGAATTCAAGAAAGGTTGGACTTCACAACTTCACCATTTGTGGGAACATAACAACTCTAGGCTGATAACTCACTTAACTCTGCCCTTGTAGCACTGCCTATTCTTCTACATTGTTTTTTTTTTTTTTGTGGATCCATTTTTTGTTGAGCTTTGCTAGGTAAAATGGACAGAATAATTGATCATGTATGTATGTATATGAACTATCTATACTAATTAATATCTATATCTATATCTATATTATATCTATATCATATCTTATCTATATCTATATCTATATCTATCTATCTATCTACTCTATCTACCTCTATTGCTATCTTCTATCTATCGATCTATCTTATCTCTATCAATCTTCTTATATATTTAATATATATATACTGCTGTTTAGCTCCTCGGGTATTATCCCCCGTCATTGGTATTTCTGTATAAAGTTGTAGCAAAACGTTTCCAGCAGAAATCGTCAAATGACACTGCCTATCACATCCAAAGTTTGTTACTCTGTATGAAGTGGTGTCTCACAAGTTCCTCTGTTTTCAATGAGAGCTAGGTCTATTCGTGATTGGCTATTAACGCTGGAAAGTCTCATGTTCATAGTCTTGGACTTGGAGTTTTGATTCGATTCAGAGCTGTTTATGCTCGGTTATGCTATCTGTCTCTCGGATTATAGTGGCTCTTGATGTGGCTTGGTCAAACTCCTCGTGTCTTGTGTTGGAGGCTTTCAGTGCAGCTTCGGCTCCACGTGCTGAAAGGACGGGACATATCACTCTATTACGCAGAATGTCATAAGGTTTACACCTGAGGTGCCTGTGGGGAGGTGTATTCGAGTTGGAGACTATACAGACGGAGGTCTGTTTAGCTGTTCCATCAGGTGTATTAGCCTGGCCTGTGGTGTGGAGATTCCGTCTTACTATTATTGAGCAAGTGCAGGCTTCCAAATGATATTGACACGTCTTGTAGGAAAGCCTGCATTCTCAATTATAGAAATGATCTCCACAGCACCAGCCAAGCAACAAGTCAACCAGTGGGCACAAACAGACTCCATCATGCATAGCATCCAACATCTAACACGCACCACAACGCAGGCACCCAGAGGTGAAACCAGCGTTAGCAATGAATAGGAGCTTGCTTAAGAAGAGCAGCCCCCTTTCACACGGATGTCACAGAGCTGCACTGAAACCTCGCCAACACATCAGAACGAGTGTTGTCCAGCCAATCAAAGCGCGACAAAACAGACAGAAGAAACACAGAAACACCATAATCAAATAATACTCCAACGTTACCAAGGTAAACACAGACCTCAGGCTCCTCAGCAATCAGACATACACAGCCTCAACATTTTGAAACCAGGAACTAACTCAATACAGAAGCCTTGATGATGGCAGATTGAGATTCTGCTGAAAAACGTTGCTAACAACTTTAACAGAACTACAATGAGCTGGATAATACCGATAGGAAAAGCTAAACAAGCACTACACATTAGTAAAGTACCCCCAGTTTCCTTCACGCAAGAAAGAGCTTAAAATAGAACATCATACTAATATATATTTTAGAATTCGATGAGTACGTGAATATAATATTGTTCCCTACTCTGAGGTCTTTCGCCGAGCTGAGTATCTCTTGTATGTTGGAATCTTCCATGGTTATGCTCAGGTTTTCTCCTGCGTAGATATTGGATAGATCTAGGCATACGTTATCCATCGACAGTCTCCATTCATCATCTACTCAGGCTATGTTATCTCTTTCAAGCTCTCGTGCTTCATCTAGAGTAAGTGTGAGCTTTAAGCAGCATAGCTTTATCTATCCTTTTAACTGCTAGTGATGGTGATGAGAGTGGTTGCTGATGTTTGATTGGTAGAGAGTGTTCGATGTGTGTTCGAGATTGGTCTTAGAAGTGGTGCTGCTGTCTCTAGCTTGCTTATCTGTGGGTCATTTCAGAGCTGTGAGCTCCAAAGTGATAACCTTAGTAATATTTGGTTCTAGTAGTAGTCGATGTCTTGTGCCTTACATCTTCGATCATGTACTTGGGTGTCAGTATGTGCATTACTGTATGCTGAGGGTTTGAAGATAGGGCATAGTGGTTAGCAGCTGAGCTACTATATGGTTCGGAATCGATAGTTCTCTATTATCTGTGATTGATTGCCTTACCTATCGGTATTATGTTATAGTAATTGTGTTTGATGCTTTTGTTTCATATAATAATATTGTCTCGCTTTTGTGATTTAGTTTCTTTTTCTAGTCTATCTCGATCTTCACTTATTCAATATTGTATAGTATGTGATTAGTTTATAGGCATCTTAAGTGTCAGTATGTGTTGCATGCTGCATTATGCTTGGTCTTCGGGTTGTCTTTTCTTGTGGGTGTGAGCTTTTTTTGCATGTTGGTGGTGTGCATGGGTGTGTCGTGTCATCTGCATGTTAGGTTAACTCGTTTTTAATGAGGGGCAGGTTCCAAATGGTTGGTATGCGGGAGGTATCATACACATGCATGGAATAAACGAGATGAATACCTCTTCCGCCTACACCATTTGGACCTGCCCCATTAAAAAGATACCTAACATTGAGAAATGACACACCAGACCCACGACCCAACCAAGTGCCACACCAAAGATGCTACCCACCACACTTCCATGCAGAAAAGAAACCTCACACCCACACAGTAAGAGGAGACACGACCACGAACCAGAAAGCCATACTGGCAGCTGCACCACTCCCCACTTCAAACCCCTCTGACCCATACAAGAAAGCAATAAACTGACACCCACCATGAAGATTGGCACGACACGAACCATGAAGCCAAACAACAGATCACAGCTCACCAGCTCAAATCCCCCAGCAACTAAGGACTAACCTGAGCACAGCCAGGCCCCCCACCTAAGCAGTAACACACCCCCAGCCAATCAGGACACAACAGCCCAAACCCCCTACCAAATCAGAACACAGCAACACCCCACCGCAATCAAAGTCACACTCCCATAGCAGTTAAAAGGAAGAAGCAGCTGCAAGCTCCACCTTACTCTGGAGAAGCACGAGCTGAAAGAAACAAGCCTGAAGATGAATGGAATGAGGACTCATCGAAACTTCGATTTGCCTAGATACTTTCCAATTTCTACGCGGAGAAAACCCGATATAACTCAGAGATTCCATTATATATATATATATATATATAATATATAGATAGATAGATAGATAGATAGATAGATAGATAGATAGATATGATAAGATAGATTAGATAGATATAGATATAGATATATATAGATATATATAATATATAGATCATATATAGATATATATATAGATAAAGATATATAATATATTTATTATATGTAATATATGTATGTAATACATATATATACTTACATATATGTAATATAGTGTATGTACATACATTGAATTACATATGTACAATATGTACTATGTGTGTAAACTTTTGGTATGTCATAGGATAAATTGGAATGTTGCCTTAATTAATGCAGTGAGACTGTGAAACTTAATTTATCTCTGTGAAAGGAATTTTAATTTTATTTATTTTATTTACTTTATTTGATTTGTCAATCACTTACAAAGGATAATAGGTATAAAGTATTGAACATAAGTTATAAAATATATGAAAATGGGATTTATGAATAAGAGAAAAAAAAGCATAAATAGATAGACAAGGATGGGTGGCACGTTGGTGCGCTTAATGCACGCCCTCTACAGACCTTTCTTAGGGAAGGGAGATAAGCGTCAATAGTGATAAAGTTTTCTAAGGTTAAAGTTTTGAGGTTGTGGGAAAAAAATCCCACAAAAGAGTCAGCTTAGAAGTATCCAGACATTGACCCCTTCTGTGCGAAGTCGTATTTCCTGCAATCAAGTTTGGTGCGGTTTAACCTTGTTAGTTTTGTATCTATTGTGTGCTCTTGTGTGTTGTTATGGTTTTAAGCTGAAATATTCATTGACAGCAGTAAAAGTCATTGCAAATTTTGTTATGATTTTAATATGCCATATTTGAGAACCAGATCAAAAGACAGCGTAATTCAAGGTTTTCTGGGTCTTAGAATTTCAAGTTGGTGCATAAGGGGGTATGCTAGCAACGAGTAGATGAGTGGATAACTCTTCTTGTGAAATATTTCTGGAACTTTTCAACTGTGCTAATATAGATACGTACATGTGCGGGTTCCAGAACTGATGAGCTGTATTTCAGTACTGGCCAGCAAATGTTTTTGTATGCCTCTAGGTTATGATAGTCCATGTGATATTACCAGAGAAAAAGCTACATAGGATTAGGTTAACAACTCTTAATGCCTTTTTGGTTATGTCTATGTCTATGTCTGCCAATTGTATGTGGAATTAATGTATCTGGAGCTAAATAAATATATAGTAGGTATAGCTGCACCCTCACTATATATATATATTTTTAAAGTTGAGTACAAAGACTATTTTTTAAAGAATAAAAACGTAAAATATTCTCTGCTGCCTTTTACTGTCCAGAGAGATTAGGCTGTGTATCCCTCAGTCTCTCAAGAGCTTGTTAAGTAATTTCCTCTGGACCTCTACTGGATTCAGAATACCTGACAATCATTTATGAAATTCATAGGACCATCATGCAAATCAGTTTGGGAGTTATACTGAGTAACTGATTATTACTTAAAACAAGATAGTAGCCATACACAGTACATGTACCAAGGGAAGGAGACAAACCTCCTGCAACCTCCTGATTAGAGTGAGAAAAAGTAAAGGGAGAAATAAAAAGGCATTGAGACCTAAGAAGCAGAGAGACAGAATTATTGGAAGGAAATTTTCTTTGAAGGTTCAGGATTTTTGAAGAAATTTTAGAGGTTATGCAAAACTGGAAGTTTGTTTGTTTATTGTTTATGCTACCCAAATCCCAATGAGATAGAAAAATAGAAAGAGATAGATAGGTAGAGAGAGGTAAGAGAGATAGAGACAAAGAAATAGATAGATATATAGATAGATAGATAAATAGATAGATAGATAGATAGATAGATAGATAGATAGATAGATAGACAGACAGATAGATAGATAGATACCCACCTACATACATAGATGAAATAAAGATAGAGATAGGTAGACAGAGGAGAGATAGACAGACCTAAGGGCAGAGAAAGATGAAAGATAGAGATACATTATAGATAGATGTGTGTGTGTGAAAGAGAGACAATAGATAGATAGATAGATAGATAGATAGATAGATAGATAGATAGATAGATAGATAGATAGAAAATGGATGGACAGGCAGGCAGACAGATGATGGATGGATGGATGGATGGACAGATCGACAGATAGATAGATAGAACTAGGTAAAAAAGAGATATAGACCTAAAGATAGAGCACAAAATAAAGCAAGATGAAAGAGATAGTTTATAGATAAATGAGAAAGACACAATAAGTAGGTAGGTAGGTAGATATATAAATAGATAAACAAATGGTTCTAATAAAACATTGGAAGAATTGTGTTCCATTCATCCATAGGATTTGGAAGATCATGTAAGAAGTCTTTTAGTGCTAAGCCAATGAGGTTGGAGGAAATTAAGCTAATATTGTTGGAAGAAAATCAATATTTGGGATATATTTCTTCCAGGAAAACAATATCATCCTAACATCTGTAGCTTTCAAAATGGCTTGGCAAACCATTACAAAAATGTCAAAGGTGTTGAGAAACAGGAAGGAGGCAAGAAATAGTTCCATGGACTATATTCAAAGCTCCATTGTAATGTCTTTGGAGCTAGTCAGTCATCCGGGTCATAGTTGGAATCAGGGGCGGGCTTCAAAAGATTTAGCAATCAGTTCTCTGCCCAGTTGCTGGGTGGGTATGGCCATGGTGGGCATAGCCTAGTCAGCCTCCTGCACCACAATGGGTATGTGTGTGCTGTTTTTGCCCTTCCTGGGCTATGGAAGCTCTCTGGAGGCCAGAAACAGGCCTCCAGAACTTCCAGGAGGCCCATTTTTGCCCTCCCTGGGCCCCAGAGGCTTTCCTTGAGCCTCTGGGAGGGCAAAAACAGCCTCCCCAAGCTCTGGAGGCTCTTCAGAAACTGGAAATGAGCCATTTTTTGGCCTCCCTGAGCCTCCATGTGGTCCCTGAACTTACCTGGGATCCAAAATGGGCTACGTGGAAACTCTTGGGANATTTTTTGGCCTCCCTGAGCCTCCATGTGGTCCCTGCACTTACCTGGGATCCAAAATGGGCTACGTGGAAACTCTTGGGAGACAAGGGGTGGGGTGGGCAGGGCTAGCCTGTCATTGCAACTATGTGTTCAGCGAACCGGATGTAAAATTAATATCCGGTTCTCCTGAACCGGTGTGAAACTGTAGCAGCCCATCCCTGGTTGGGATCACAATTCCCAAAGTTATTGTGTATCAATCATATGGGATGTGAGAGGCTTAACAGATAACAGATAATCAGAGTTGGAAGGCACCTTATAATAGGTCATCTAGTCCAACTCGCTGCCCAAGTTGGCTGCCTTACCTCCAATGCTGAAGGCCATTGTTGTTTCCATCAGAAGTCCCTGGCAGATCAAGATGTTGAGGCCTTCAGTTTAGAAAATGAAACAACACAAACTCTTTCACGATCCAGGTCGATGTTTTCATTTTCAAGCTCTTTGTGTATGATGGCAATATTAAATACCATCATGATTTAAAGATGTACTTAATTACTGCTGAGAATAAGAATCCTGAAAAGTTTTGGAGAAGCCAGGAAAACAGACCAGGCTAAAATGCATGGATACCCTTTCTGTTTAGCAAGGGGTTGGGGGTGCTCTTTAATTTCATTTTGGATTCTTCCTTTCAGCTTCACTCTGAAAGAGTTTAGCACTTGCTAATAGTCATCTTCAGTATTTAATTGATTCTTCCAATTTCTACAGCTGTGAGAACTCGAATCAATTAAGGAGCTTCATTGAACTGTGTCCTTTTGATTTATATTGTCTGATGTTGTTCATGTGCCACAAGTGCACAAATGTTCATATCCATTCACTTGCTGGGTATATTGGAATGTAGCTCTTATTTTGGCCTTGGATCCCTAGGCCTAACTTTGGCCTTTGACTACAGTTATCCANCCTTGGATCCCTAGGCCTAACTTTGGCCTTTGACTACAGTTATCCAAAGAAGAGAACTGGAATTTGAAGTGATAGAATGCACAGAATCATTTTAGATAAAACATTAATATTGTTGTGCAAACCTATGTTTTTGGAATGTATGATGACATTTTATAGAGAACATTGGACAATTCTTGGTTCTGAAAACAACTTTTTCAACCTCCTCCTCCTCCTCCTCCTCCTCCTCCTCCTCCTCCTCCTCCTCTTCTTCCTTCTTCTTCTTCTTCTTCTTCTTTTCTTCTTCTTCTTCTTCTTTCTTCTTCTTGTCTTCTTCTTCTTCTTCTTTCTTCTTCTTCTTCCTTCCTTCCTCCTCCTCAAAAAATACTTCCAACATCTATTAACCATTTCTAGTATTCTTGACCTAACTCAACTCCTAGTTTCTAGTCTAATCCTTAACCACTACGACAAATTGTGATTTTTATAAACTCCAAACTAACTTGGTAGCAATTTGCCATTAAATCTGATCCTCCAGATTTTTGCATCCCAGATCTGATATCTTCTGATCCTACCTGCACCTTTGGGAGATGGTGGCATTGGTATATATCCCCAGGTTAGTTACAAGCATGCAACAACAACTCTTTGTTGTTTCTTTTCTCTCTCTTACTATTATAATTACTAATATGTCTGACAAATTATTATTTTGTACCTCCGTATTGGTTTTCCTCTCTCAGATGCTTTTCATTACACAGTTACAAAGCCTTGGTGCAAACAAAAGAGGGAACCAATAAGCCTTCAATTATGTAAATGGAGATTATGCAGCAATATTTCTAAAAGAGCAATAATGAACTCAGCCCTGGCTGTGTTTATTCAAAAGACATTTCATCTTGGACAGACAATCCATTGTGTATTCATTTCCACAGAACATGTTATGGTTCAGTTTTCCTTGTTACAACTTTGACCGCTCTCTTCTCTTGACCAATTTAGAGGACAGAGAACATCAGAAGTAACCCTGCCTTTATTGTGCAGAGTTTTTAAAATATCTTCCTTCCTTCCTTCCTTCCTTCCTTCCTTCCTTCCTTCCTTCCTTCCTTCCTTCCTTCCTTCCTTCCTTCCTTCCTCCCTCCCNGGGATATGACATCATCTATCTCCAGTCTTTCTTCCTTCTCCTCCCTCCCTCCCTCCCTCCCTGCCTGCCTGCCTGCCTGCCTTCCCACACATCTTCCCTTTCCTCCTCCTCCTCTCCTCCTCCTCTGTTTTCTTCCTGACTCCTTTTTCCTTCCTTCCTTCCTCCTTTCCTTCCCTCCTTCTATGCTTCCTTCCCTCCTTCCTTCTAATCAAGGAAAGATCCAATCGAGAACAATCAACCAGTAGAACAGCTTGCCCTCAGAAGTTGTGGATGCTCCATCACTGATGGTTTTTTAAGAAGAGACTGGAGCAGAGAACCCTTTTATTTGAAATCAAATGGTATAGAATCTCCTGCTGGGGTGGGGACTAGAAGACCTCCAAGGTCCCTTCCAGCTCTATTACTCTGTTAAAACACTCCTCCATCCTTTTTCTAGCATGGTGTGACTACTGCCACAAATACTGTGATTTATTCTGTCCCCAAACCATGCAAATTCTCAAATTCTTTTTCTACACAGATTAAAACTTTTCATTTCTTTTTTTTAAAAGCAGGAGAATTACATAAGGGAATCACATATGCCTTATTCAGCTATTTGGCACTGGTGGGAGTTTAACCTATGAAAGGTCTCCTTATAAAAGCTTCAGTGGAGTAAAGCTTTTTTCTGAATGCATTTAATGGTCCGAATAGTCCTGGAAGAATTTCCAGAAAGCAAAGTTACTGTGTCTGAAGAATTTTGTACTAATGCGACCATCAGAATAAACAACACTCCCTACCTAATGATAATTTTTATGAAATTACTCAAATGTGGGGCCTTGTTTAATTTTCTCTTTGTTTCTCTTTCATCCAGATGAATCAGGAAGGGTCAGGGAGGAATGGAAGGAAGGAGATATCTATCATAGGTTTATGACTTACACATCAAAGGCTTGGCTAAATAATTAAAAAAAATCTCCACATCTAGGAAGAAGTTGAAGGATTCAGTAAGTTCTTATTTAAAAAATGAACTGAGCATATTTTTTTTACCTATACCTCAAGGCCTTTTAACATGAATTAAATAACTTGCTCAGGCTGAGTTCCTAAAGAGATCTTAAATTAAATATGGCTTATTCCTTTTGGCGGAGGGAGAGGAAATTTCTAGAGGTGAAATTTGGAGCCCTAGCTCCTTATCTAAGAAAACCACTGATTTCTGAGAGTTGATTTCTGATGGGATGAAAGGATTAAATTAGGACTGGGGGAGAATAAAATTCAAGCCATCCTCAGTGTTGAAAACTAATTGGGTGAATTTGGAATTCTCTATGTCTGTCTGTCTTCCTCTCTTTCTCTTTCTCACACTCACACATAAAAACATGGTATGGAGAGAAAGAGAGTGAGATAATAAATGTAGACTGTACATTTATCACAATAACAGAGTTGGAAGGGACCTTGGAGGTCTTCTAGTCCAACCCCCTGCTCAAGCAGGAAACCCTATATCATTTCAGACAAATAACTGTCCAGACTCCTCTTAAAAACTTCCAGTGATGGAGTACCCACAACTTCAAAAGGCAAGCTATTTCATTGGTTGATTGTTCTCAACATTAGGAAGTTTCTTCTTAAATACTAGGTTGCTTCTCTCCATGATTAGTTTCAATCCATTGCTTCTTGTCTTACCTTCTTGTTCTTTGGGAAATAGTTTGACCCCCTCAAAATCCTGGAAGTGCTATCATGTTAACCCTAGTCCTCCTTTTCTCTTTTCTCTAGATGATTAGGGGACTTGAAGCTAAAACATATAAAGAAAGGTTGCTGGAATTGAGTATGTCTAGTCTAATGAAAAGAAGGACTAGGGGTGACATGAGAGCAGTCTTCCAATATCTGAGAGGCTGCCGCAAAGAACAAGGGGGCAACCTATTCTCCAAAGCATGTGAAGGCAAGACAAGATACAATGGATGGAAACTAATCAAGGAGAGAAGCAGCCTAAAACTAAGGAGAAACTTCCTGACAGTTAGAATTATCAACCAGTGGAACAGCTTGCCTCCAGAAGTTGTGAATGCTCCAACACTGGAAGTTTTTAAGAAGAGACTGGACAACCATTTGTCTGAAATGTTACAGGGTTAGAAATGTTACCTGAGCAGGGGATTGGACTAGAAGCTCTCCAAAGTCCCTTCCAACTCTTGTCATTCTGTTTTATATATTTACTTCCTTCAGTTGACATAATGACACTATAGGGGTACATAGTTTTGTGTATGATTCAATTTAGTGAATTGGCCTAATAACACGAAGAAGCCACTGGATGAATTTCAAGTTGTTTTCTGAACTGCTTAATTAACAGCCTATGAGAAAGACACACTTGAGATCCGTCTGGTTAATAGATGTCATCTTTGTTCAATAAAAATGCTTCACCACCAGAAAGGCTTAATTTTAAAGAGATAAGTCAGCATTTGTGTCAAAATATCTTCTTCTTCTAATGGGTTGGTGTTAATAGCCAGGAAGGGCAAAACATGCCCTTCATTGAGCTATTAAGAATTTCAGGAGGTTTATTTGACATCGATTCTTAGGGTGACATGAAGCTCTTTTTGCCAGGTATAAAGTCTGGTACAGCAGATGGCATTTATAATTCTATGCAGTCTTTAAGTTAATTGAACTTTAATTCTTTAGCATGTGCACCTATCTTTTCTTCCATTCCAATTAAAGACAATTGACGGTCTTTTTAAAAAATGGTTACTAAACCCTGTAAATTAAGACTAACTAAGGACACAATAAGGCAATCCTCTAATTGGGACAGCTGTAATATTTCTGTCTGGAATACAAACACCTGAACTACTTACAGAGTGATGACCCAGGGTGGAACACTAACGTAACAAAATCCAAAATGTAAATAAACATCCTTTAATGCCTTCAACTTGGCCCCACTGTTCAATAATTCTCAGTTGGAGATAAAACATATTCAAAAATAGTATTTAAAAGAAAGCAATAATGTCTGAACTTAATGAGCAAATAGAGGTGAAATAAAAACCTAAAACAAACTACAGTGAAGGAAATTCCACAATGGACCAGGATAAGTAATTACCAACTTCAATGAGATAATAAGGCACAGTCTGTTGGAAGGACTCCAGCCAAGATAACTTCAGCCCAAAATAACACGTGCTTTCCTTCTGGCAATGCTGTGTTTTAACCGTATCTCTTATATACTATTCTCCCCAGCTGCAACCAATGAGGGGGATCATGGCCACTTCCTCTCTCATCAGCCAAGTTGTTTCCTCCTCTGTTCCTCCCTGTATGTCCTAGGATGAAGAGGGGATGGGCCTGGTTTTTCCTCTGACTGCCCAGCTGTTCTTTGCCCTTCCTCAACCTCCTCCACAACCTCCGGAACCATACTTCTACTCCCTGTCAGCTATTCCTCCTCTCCCTCAGAATCCGACTCTAACAAGGGTATGACATACAGGTAGTCTATGCCTTATAACAGTTCACTTAGTGACCATTCAAATCAACAACAGGACTTTAAAAAGTGACTTAAGATCCTTTTTCATATTTATGACCATCACAGCATCCCCATGGTCATGTGATTTACAGTGGGATGCTGAACAACTGGCATGTATTTGTGATAGTCGCAGTGTCTTGGGGGTCATGTGATCCTTTTTTTGCAAACTTCTCACAAGAAAAGTCAATGGGGAAGCCAGATTCACTTAACAAACATGTTACTAACTTAACAACTGCAGGGAAAGAGACAGAGAAAGAGAGAGACATACACAGAAGCAGTGAGATAGAGATAAATTGACAGAGAAAGAGAGTTACACCCAGATAGATTGAGATAAATAGATGGAGAGAGAAAGAGAGAGAGAGAGAGAAAAACATTCAGATAGATGGAGAGAGAGAGACAGAGACAGAGAAATAGAGAGACAGAGAGAAACACTCAGATAGTTGGAGAGAAATAAATAAATAAATAAATTACAGAGATGGAAGGGACGTTGGAGGTCTTCTAGTCCAGGTAAGAAAACTGACACCACTTCAGACAAATGGTTGTCCAATTTCTTCTTAAAAGCTTCCAGTGTTGGAGAATTCACAACTTATGGAGGCAAGCTTTTCCACTGATTAAATGTTCTCACAGTCAGGAAATTTCTCCTTAGTTCTAGGTTGTTTCTCTCCTTGATTAGCTTCCACCCATTGCTTCTTGCCCTGCCCTCAGAGGCTTTGGAGAATAGCTTGACTCCCTCTTCTTTGGGGCAGTCCCTGAGGTATTGAACACTGCTATGTTCAAATAAAGGGAGAGAGAGATAAAGACAAAGACAGAGAAATAGAGAGACAGGGAGACACCCAGATGGATGGAGAGAAAGAGAAAGAGGGGGGGGGGGGNAAGAGAAAGGGGGGGGGGGGGCATTTGTTTGGTCAAAGCATGATCTCTACTAACTGTATCTCAGTAGCCTCCATAATATCTGTAGTAGCCCAATTCTTGAGCTACTGAAGAATGACATAAATAAACACTGGAGAAATTGAGAAATTTGAGAAATTATCTTGAGAAATACGTTGAGAAATTATCCTCTCTTTTGGCACAATTATACTTAACAGCCAAAGAGCCACTTCTTTGCAATGCATTTTGGCTGGGCTTTTTTAAAGAACTTCATGCTAAACATTCTTTAATGCCTTGAGACCTAGTTCCTGTCTTGTATTATGATCAATAGGTTTTCTCTTAGACTATTTTATTGATTTACAAAACACCCGGGTTACTTGAGGGAAAAATGAACAGTTAGGGGAGTAAATAAATACCAAGTGTGCGAATGGAGGAAAGCATAAGCTTTGCAGGGGGTGAACTATAATTACTGCTGTGTTTGGAATGATTCCTTTTGTCTCTACGCACATCTCCTTATGATCCACAATTTGTTCATTTTACCCTGTTGTTCTACGATTGTCACGTTTGGATCTGAGATTTGCTCTAAGTGTGAATACCAGTGTTATATATTTTATTTAATGTTTTTATCAATAGAGTACTCCAATTCAGTCATCTGTTAGGTTTATATCTACAATTGTTCAAGGAATCTAATTTCCCATTTGTTTGTTTTTAGAAGTTTCCATCAAGTGGATAAATTTCCCTTTCTAATAATAAAGATATAGGAACTTCTGCAAACATTAATTGGATGTTTATATTTAAGGAAAACAACTTCAATCATGCCTGTCCATATGCTTCTATTTTAATCTACAAATTTAGCTTTTTGTAGAAAGAGAACAAACAACAAAGAGAGGAGAAAGTATTAGGGCTTTGCATGAATGTGGATAACCACACAATAATTGCTTTTTGAGTGTATTATTAGAAAGCACTCTGTCCATTGTGTTGCACTCCATTGCAACTTGAGAGAGTTGATGTATTTATACAATACCAGCGTTGTGCATCGGTACAATTTTCCAGAGCCTATCCAAAGTTTTCTTTCTTATGTCAACAAAAGTGAATAGATCTCATTCTGGGAAAAAACAACAACATTGGATGAAAATCCACCATCATTACAGTCACACACAAAAAAGGAGAAAATTGCCATGTTTCAGCAGTATAAGAGCTGGGTAAGAGTGTCACTTTCTACAATAGGGTTTCTAATGAATGACAGGTCAAGTCAAGGTATTTAAAGCATGTCAATCATTCACTCACTGCTGGTTCAAAATGCATAACCTTTTCAGGTGTTCTTTCAAGGAATATTCATGACTTTTCATCAAAAATTCTCTCTTGTTCTTTTACCCATCTATTAGCGCTCTTGCTAATGACTCTAATTTCAAAGTAGAACACTGTCAGATCTGAAAGTCGGGCCATTCAATATGTATTTTTCTTTCAAAAGCCACTACATTTCTACTATAATTGAATTCTATTTTTTTTTTCACATTAACTTTAAAAAAAAACAAAAAACTTTTACTTCCAACTTTTACCTTTAAAACAAATTAACTCCATCTCACATCTCTTTCTTCTGCCAAGCCAAGAAGAGAAGACTTATTTAAACAAGCTTCTGGCAGTTCTACTTGAAAATTTTATTTTTGAAGCAGGTTCACCTCTTTCCTTGATTGCTTTGATGTTTTATCTGTAATTCATGGATGATTGTGTTGACTATTCGTTTTTGCAGGAATGCTGGAACAGACCTTTAAGTAACTGTAGCAACAATTGAAATAGTTAAAAAATGGCAAAGATATTTCCATCTTTGTTTCTCCTGCAAAATAATATAAGAAATCTTCCAATGACAATCTTTTCTAGGAGCAGCAAAAGTTTGTATAAGTTTGGATGGGGATGAACAGTTTAGGCTCAGTTCTAACAAAACTGAGTGGACCTGCCTGTCAAATTATCATTTTTATTTCTAGATGAAGTGGGATTTGCCAAACAGATCTGATAAATAATTTAGGGTTCTTCCTGCAATCTAAGACTTTCCAAGTTTGTTGTTGATTTTGGGCCAGTCCCTCTCTTAGATCAACCTATCTAAGAGGAATGTTGCTGTGGGGAAGAGGAGAAGAAAGGTGTGTTAGATATGTTCATGCCATGGATTATTTGTAAAATAATGGGAGATAAATGGATAGATAGATAATTGATATATGATAACTAGATAGATGATTGATAGATGATTGATACATAGTTGATTGAAAGATGATAGATGATTAATAAACAGATAATAGACAGATAGATAGATAGATAATAAACAGATGGTAAATATAAATGATAAATAGATAGATGATAGAAGATAGACAGAAAATTAGATAGATAGATATTGGTAGATCGATAGATCGATAGATCGATAGATCGATAGATAGATAGATAGATAGATAGATATAGATAATGATAAATATATATGATAGATAGATAAAGAGAGGGGGAGAAAGAAGATATAGAGATAGATTACGTACATTCTGCTAAACCAATTGTTCCATATCTTCATTTTTTCTTCCTATGGTCTGTGATGATCATCTATTTTAAAACCTATTGCCTATAGAGGATAGTTATGGTATGTACCATCTGAAATGAGATATGCCTTCTCAGGATTTTTTCTGCCTTAAGTTAAATTCTTTCCATTGCATTTCATATTATTATTATTTATTTATCAGACTGAATTTGACATACAAAACTATTGGTATAATGGAAAGTTTGTCATGACTGTGACTAAAATTGAAAACCACTGAGATTGTGTGAACCTGTCTGGGTTTATATTTACCAAGATGTGGAATTGCTTTGTTTATTCAGTGTAACCTGAAGTATACTTTCCTTAGAATAGATTTGTAACTGCATTTCTGGGTGTTTATGGGATACTTTATATTCAGTGGAGTGTGTCAAGTATTTTGTTGGTTTGTTGCTGTGTTATTTCAGAAACCTCTTGACTTTTCCATTCCCCCCCCCCCCC
>BHFT01001032.1:0-27281 GCA_004320025.1 Laticauda laticaudata | reverse complement strand
CCCCCCCCCCCCCCCCCCAGCTTCCAGCTCATGCTTTGCTAGTTATCATTTGGAGAACGCTCCAAACTATCGGTGATTCTATTATTATTTGTATTATTATTCTTATTTTCATTCCTTTGTTTTTCTCAGAACTTTGCATGCATTAATGAGTTTGTCTGTTACTTCGGGCTATTTCTGTAAAACAAAAAGAAATAGTTTCTAAAGTTGCAATCTACTGAGAAGTTTTCTTCAGCAAGCATCAACAAAGATATGGTGAGGAGATCACTTCTGGACAAATTGTCATTGAATATGTTCTTCTGGTGTGTGATCTGTGTTTCTTATTTTCATTTGTCTATTTTTATTTCATTTTTCTCATTAACAAGTTTTCTTGGATTCTTCATACCATACCATTTGTTTATTTCAACCTGTGAACTCCCTTTCTCCATCTTCCCAGCACAGTTTTTTCATATAACTAGACTCATAGATAAACCCGTATCTTTAACAGTACATCTCACTATTCAAAAATAATTGAACTCAAAACATAGATACACTTTGGAGAATTATTATTATTTTTTTTGTTGAGGATGAGGTCAGTTCTCTTAAGAAACAGTGCCCAAGTTGGGGCATTGTGAAGCAAACAGATGAAACAACTGTTGTAGGTTATTTTCATGGAGTGTAGTATTGATGAACATTGTCATTTGTAACTTAAGAATGTGTACACCATAATAAGTGAAAAATATAACATAAGGGAATGAAGGACATATGTTTTTGTAAATAATGTTTCTGCTTCCACCTTGGCTAATGAGGTATGGAGATTGCACAATATGTTTGTAGGCATTCTTATTCCTCCACATCAACTTTCTACCAGTCCTTAATTTTCAAACTATTCTATTGTTCCTTTTTCCTCTTATTGTTTAAACACTGAATTCTTCAGCCATGCATCTAGACTACATCTCTCTCCCCAAGTCACTCAAGTCCCTCCACAGTACCTAAAATGCAGAAATACTTTTAAAAAGACTTTCTCACTTGCTAATTTAATGTACTTCTGTTAAGTTGCAAGAGTTAATTAACTGCAAGGAAATTGAAACAGATATTCAGAAGCTCAGCCATTCCTGACATAAAAGCCTATTTCACAGGCTTCCTTTTCCTCATGCTTGTTGTTCAACTGATAGTGAAGTCCAAAAGTCATTTAAAACAAACAAACAAAGCAAAACAAACAAAGATGGAACTTTAGCTGGTTGACACATTATGGAGATAAAAACACTTACCTTGGTTAGAGTTCCTCCAATATAAAGGACATGCATAGTAGCCTTACAGCAAAATCCACGGATGTTTCAGTGATTGGGGTTGGAAGAAGACATCCAAAAAAGTTTAGCCAGACTCACATCTGAGTATGTTCCTGAAGGCTAAAGACCAATAAAGGAGAATATTTGTAATTAAGAGCTGAAATGAGGGGTCCTTGGTACTCTCTGGTTTAGTTCTTTTCTTGCACACATTTCATTATCAAACAAGGTAATATTATCAGTATTAGTAAGGAAGGAAATTGCTCTCAATTTATATTCCAGTTGCTTGCCCTGTCAGGGTTGGTGGGCATGATCTAGGAAAGCTGTTTAGTTTTAATGTAGTTCCTTGATTGGGGTATATACTTTTTAATTGTTCATCTAATGTTAATTTCAGAGTTATGCTCATCTGGGTATTGGTGGTTTTTAGAAATATTGGTCTTTTTATTCCCCTTTTGGCTTGTCCTTTGTCTCTTTTGCACTGTGTGTAGATGCTGTTTAAGTCTATGTGTCTGTCAGTGGCTAATTTGCCAGACTTCCGGAAATTATCTAGTGTTTTTGAACTTGCCTCGGTGTGGGATAATCTAAAAGTGAGGAGTTTTTTTTTTTTTAATAAGATCACACTATTTATGCATGTGAGCTGTGGGGGATTATTGTGACAATTTAAGGTAATAAAAAATGAGAACTTTTTGGAAGAAACTACTTTAAAAATAATGTGTACATTCAGTTGTATGTTTACATTTTTAAAATTTCCTAGGGCTGCTTCACTATTTATCAGAATGAATAAAGCCTTACCAGACATCTATTAGTACCTTTCAAAAAGCTTAAGAATTCTCATTTTTTTCCCATTTGCAGTTAGCTTGATGACTTGTGTTGTGTGTTGCAAGCTAAGTAAAACAGTCTAACATATCATTTTCTCCCCCAAGCATCAGGAGAGGTCAATGGAATTGAAAATGTATTTAATAGAAATACCAACATGGTAAATAATACTCTGTTTCCCTGGAAAATATGACTTACCCTGAAAGTAAGTCCTGGCTTGATCTCGACATGTGTGCTCAATATAAGCCTACCCCCAAAATAAGCCTGAATTAAGATCCCACTGACTACAGAGTGGATGGGTAAAAATTAGGCTAGGGTAAAAATTAAGCTAGGGTATGGATGAGGGGTGAAACTGCCCTACTATTTACCTTTGGACAGTTGTAGCCAGGTCTCACATACCCCGACACCTGCCTTGCTCGCCCATTTCTTCTACAGCCACAAGCCTGTCAAGGCTTTCATGAAGGCCTCTGTAGCTGAAAATAAAGCTCTGGATTGATTCAGAGCTCTGTAATCTGCTGCAGAGGCCTTCAGGAAAGCCTTGCCAGCCACATAAGAAGTTCCAGAAGGCCCTCTGACAGCAAAAAGGAGCACGCAAGTGAGGTTAGTCAGTGGTTGACATCCCCTCAAAATAAAACCTAGTGCCTTTTTGGGTGGCAATATATATATATGTATATATATATATATTTGGGTTTTTTAGGCTTTCGCGGGTACTTACATTTGTGCTGTTTAGCTTCCTTCGGGTATTATCCCACGTCATTGTAGTTCTGTTAAAGTTGTATATATATATATATATATATATGTTTATTTTGGGGGAAACACGGTAAATAAGATGAAAAGGAACCTTACAGATATCCAATAAGAAATCCAGTCCACCATACAAACAAAGATGTTCACCTGTGTGAACCAGGTAATTAGAGGTGTCAGTTCTCGCCATGAAAATTACTTGTGAAATCTTGGGGAAAGTAGGTAACCTTCAATTCTTGGCTCAATAAATAGGTTGAACTATCAAGGTTAGGGATCATTACTACTAGGTCATTACCGGAATCCGCTGCGAATCCATGGAAAGTCCAGCCTTTAGACTTTCTGGTGGCTCTTTCTTTTAAGGGATGTTCACTTGAGTCTTATAAATCAAAGCATAATTTCAGGAGTAATGAAAAAAAGTATTCATCCACATTTACTCAGAATAAACAGAGTTGGAAGGGACCTTGGAGGTCTTCTAGTCCAACCCCCTGCTTAGGCAGGAAACTCTATACCACTTGAGACAAATTGTTATCCAATCACTTCTTAAAAATGTCCAGTGTTGGAGCATTCACAACTTCTGAAGGCAAGTTGTTCCACTGATTAATTGTTCTAACTGGCAAGACATTTCTCCTTAGTTCTAAGGAGAACTTCTCACCTTGATTAGTTTCCACTCATTGCTTCTTCTTCTGCCATGAGGTGCTTTGGAGAATAGCTTGACTCACTCTTCTTTGTGGCAGCCCCTGAGATATTGGAAACCTGCTAGCATGTCACCCCTAGTCCTTCTGTTCACTAGACTAGCCAGGCTAAGTTCCTGCAAACATTCTTCATTTGTTTTAGTCTCCAGTCCCCTAATCATCTTTGTTGTTCTTCTCTGCACTCTTTCTAGAGCCTCAACATCTTTTTTTACATCATGGCAACCAAAACTGAATGCAGTATTCCAAGTTTGTCCTTACCAAGGCATTATAAAGACGTATTAACACTTCACGTGATTTTGATTCTATCCCTCTGTTTATGCAACACTAGTTTATGCAGTGTTGGCTTTTTTTGGCAGCTGCAGAACAACATTGGCTCCTATTTACATGATTGTCCACTAGGACTCCAAGATCCCTGTCACAGTTACTACTTAACCCACTCTTCCTATGGAGGGATAAGATTCAATCTGAAAAGGAAAGTTCAAACAAATTAGGAGTGGTAAGAACAGTGAGAAGCAGATGGAATCTTTATCCCATGAAGAGTTCTTGAGTTTAGGAGTTTTTAGCTCCTCAAAAACTGATCCATCTTTACCATTATTTAAAGGGTTCCTGTGTATTCCTAATTCAATGAATATTCTATAAAATAGAATGAGCAAACATGTACTATGGTGTACATATTATGTCATCTTCAGGAAAGAGGAGAAATTGGAAGCAATAGGACTTTTTTTAGAGACAAAACTCTAAATATAACCTTAAATAGGCTAGAGTCATTCATATTTATTTATTTATTTTATTTATTTGATTTGTCAATCACTTACAAGATAATAGGTATAAGGATAAACATAGTTATGAATATAAGAAATTAGTACATATGAGAAAAATAAAAGAAAAAATGGGACAGGGACGATAGGCACTTTGGTGCACTTATGCATGCCCCCTACAGACCTCTTAGGAAAGGGGTGAGGTCAATAGTAGAAAGTCTAAGGTTAAAGTTTTTGGGGTTTGGGGAAGAAACCACAGAGTCAGGTAGAGTATTCCAGACATTGATCACTCTGTTGCTGAAGTTGTATTTCCTGCAATCAAGTTTGGTGTGATTAACCTTGAGTTTGTATCTATTGTTTGCTCTTGTATTGTTATGGTTGAAGCTGGAGTATTCATTGACAGGTAGGACATTGCAATGTATGATTTTATATACTATACTTAGATCGGACTGAAGGCGGCGTAGTTCTAGGTTTTCTAGGTCTAGAATTTCAAGTCTGATGGCATAAGGTATTCTGCAACGAGTAGATGAGTGGATAACTCTTCTTGTGAAATATTTCTGGACTTTCTCAACTGTGTTAATATCAGATATGTAATGTGGGTTCCAGACTGATGAGCTGTATTCGAATATTGGTCTGGCAAATGTTTTGTATGCTCTTGTTAGTAGTGCGATATTACCAAAGAAAAAGCTATGTAGGATTAGTTTAAGAACTCTTAATGCCTTTTTGGCTATGTAGTTACAGTGGGCTCTAGCACGATCTACCTTTCTGGCTGGAAATGCCTCAAAACTTTAGCAGAAAAAGCAAAAGCAGCTATTTCAGGGATGACAAACTCGTGGCCTGCTGGCCAGATGTGTCAACCCTCTTCTGGTTTAGCAAAGGGGGAAAAAGTCCCAATTTATCACATTATGCCACTGTGACAACACAAGTTTGACACCCCTGAGCTATCCAGACAACAGCAGTTACAAGTTTAGTTGAAAGAAACACATGTGGGTTTAAAGTTGAGTAGATAACTAAGTGAGTTACCATTGGACATGAGACCAATTTTTGCCAAATCAATTTGTTAGTTCCTGCTCTTTTCTATTTTGTTATAAATAAAACTCTAAAGTAAAGTTACTTTAAGGAGGACAAAAAATGTGGAATGTAGCTTGGAATAGTGGGAATTGTTCACTTTGTTTGCTATCTTCAAGGAGCTATTTAAATAAATCCATGGGGAAGGAGTTAACATGAAGAGAATTTTGTTATTTGCTCATGAAAGTACAAATAGACATCCCTTGTGGATCCAGGAGAAACTGAGCAAATCCCCAAGGTTTCTTCTCAGAAAGAAGCCATTTTTACTCAGGATGACCTCAAAGGTGGAGATACTTATCGGTCTGAATGCTTTGCTAAGGAAATAGATGGATACTTAATTTTTTTTCTCCTTGAGGACTTTTATTTCATAGTGAAATACATCTGTCAAGTTGACTTTTCAGAAACCTCAAAAAAAAATAAGGGGAGATTAAACTCCCTTGCTTGTCAGTGTCAAAAACACCAACCTTCCATGACTGATTGTGAGAATCCTAACTTGTTTGAGTTTTGACTACAAAGGAAAAAAAATGAAAGATTTTTTCTTTGGTGACTCTAGGACTTATATCTGGTGCTTCCTTTGCCATTTCATGGCTTCAAATCATCCATCGCTAAACTAACTATGTATGGGCATTCTAGGGTAATTTCTTTTGATTTTAAGTGTTCTGAATGAAACAGCACAAAACAGCTACTTTAGCTGGAAGATTCATAATTTCCTTTGTATCAGTGGCAAACACATTGGGATCTGGCACTTAAACAAGGTTAATGTGATGCAGAAAAGAGGACTACTGTTAAGTACTTATTAGTCTGCTCCATGTAAGCAGTGAATTTGATTTGCAAACTGTTCACTGAAACACGAAGGTAAGATTTTTGGCTTGGATGACCAAATTCAGATAGGTTTTTCAGTTATCCACCGCAAGAACAAGCATTGCCATGTTTTTGTTTTGCTTTTGTGTTGCTTTGTTTTGTGTTGTTTTGTGGGATCTGGCTTCTGTTTGCATGCTCCTCAGCTTTTGGACTTCAACTAATCTCGATTTTCTGTGACATGAGCATTGGGGAAATTGTTGAAAAGACAATTAATGAGAATAAAGCCAGGATCAAGAAACTGTTGCAAATTGCTTTTAGGCTGATTACTTTCAAGTTCAAGGTTTAGCCGCTTCCTGAAAGGAGAATTAGGACCAGAAGAGATTAAGATGCCAGTATCCTACTCAGTTCTGTTTCCAATAGGCCCATAGAAACTCCATAGAAAGTCGTCAGAAGTGTCCAGGAGGAAAAGAAAAGGAAAAGGAAAGGAAAAGAAAAGGAAAAGGAAAGGAAAAGAAAAGGAAAAGAGAGAATTGAGGAATTCGCCTCAAAGTATTGCAAGATAAGCTTTGTTTTGTTTAACCCCCCAAAAATGCACTTAACAGAATAACAGAGTTGGAAGGGACCTTGGAGGTCTTCTAGTCCAATCCCCTGCTCATGCAGGACACCCTATACCATTCTGAACAAATGGTTGTCCAATCTTTGCTTAAAAACCTCCAGTGAGGGAGCACCCAACAACTTCTGGAGGCAAGTTGTTCCACTGATTAATTGTTCTAACTGTCAGGAAGTTTCTCCTTAGATGTAGGTGGGTTTTCTCCTTGATCATTTTCCATCCATTGCTTTGTCCTCACTTTGAGACTTTGGAGAAGAGGTTGACCCCCTCTTCTTTGTGGCAACCCTTTATAGAATAGAGTAGAGTAGAGTAGAGTAGAGTAGAGTTGAACAGATCAGAACAGAACAAAATAAAATAAAATAAAATAAAATAAAATAAAATAGAATAACAGAGTTGGAAGCAGTGGTGGGATTCAATTTTGTTTAAGGCCCGGTCCCACTGGCCGTTGGACGCAAAACGTATGCATAAAGGACACAGCAGACAAGCAAAATTTCGGGGGTGGCTCCATCCATTGTCATCCACTCCAAAAAGTGGGCACAATTTGGAATGGGCACAAATAAAGGAGAATATTTGTCATTCAGGGTCCTTGGTGCTCTCTGAGCTTGGTTGTTTTCTTTCAGACATTTCTTTACCCAAACTAAGTGAGATCATCAGTGCTAGTAAGGAGTGGGGTTTGCTCTCAGTTTATCTTCTACTGGCTTGCCCTGTGAGGGTGGTCTTAGAGATTCTTTGGCTGGTCTGTTTACTCTTGGCTTGTTTGACAGTTCTTTGATTGCAGTATTGTTTACATGATTGTATGTATCTATGTTTATATGGGTGCTGATTACTGGTGCAGAGGTGCTAGGGTCTTTTTGTTCCCTTTTTGACTGGTTTATTGTCTCATTTGCATAGTCCATAGATATTGTTTGTGTTGATGAGTCTATTGACTAAGCACAATTTTCAACTTGGGTTGAAAGACATCAAACTACAAATGGGGATACTGTGAATTCTAGTCCCACCAGAGGCACCAAACAAGCTGGGTGATTTCGGGCCAATCTCTCAGTCCTGGGAAGGAGGTAATGGCAAACCACTTCTGAAAAAAAAAAAAAACNCTCAGTCCTGGGAAGGAGGTAATGGCAAACCACTTCTGAAAAAAAAAAAAAACTTAGCAAGAAAACTGCAGGGACTAGTCCAGGTAGTCACCATGAGAAGCTTAAAAATAACATAGAGCAAAGGCATAGATGATATAATACCCCTTCACCTAGGGGGTTTAGGACAACTCACCATGGTCAGAGTTGGAGGTAGTTTCCTTAGCCAATTAACTGATTGAATTTCTACAACAGGATGAGTACAACAAGGATGCCTCTTTGCTCTATTATGATCCAACTTCTACCATATATAAATGCAGTGATCATCTTAATAAAAGAAGAATTCCATCTCCTAAGTAACTGGGAGATACTTTTCATACTTTGGCTATGATTATACAAATGAAAAGAGCATTAAAAGCCTTTTGCACAATGTTGCAAAGATTAAAGGAAGATTTGAAAAAATTATCAAAAAACAAAAATCTGATCTTAGTCAGGAGAGTAAAAAAGCATAGTTAGACTATTAATGGAAATAAAATTGATGATATCAGATGTATTAATTGTTTAGGTTTGAAGATCTATTCATCTGGGTGGAGAAATACTAGAATATTTGGAAACTCCAGCAAGAGGGATTATCTCATAGAAATATTGGAAAGCAGCAAGACTGCAGTTCAGTGGAAGCAGATGATGATCATTAAGTGCCATCAAGTCACTGTTGATTGTTAGTGACCATATAAATAATTTCCTTCCTGATAATCTATTTCCGACATTGTCCTTCAGGTCTTCTTCCAATAACAATAGCACTTGGACTTATATTCCACTTCATAATGCTTTACAGCATCTTCTAAGCAGTTTACAGAATCAGCATATTGTCTCCAACAATGTAGGTCCTTATTTTACCAACCTTGGAAGGATGGAAAACTGAGTCAACCATGAACCAGTCAGAATCAAATTCCTGGCAGTGAGCTAAATTAGCTTACAGTACTGCATTCTCACCACTGTGCCAACAAGCCTTCAATAGTGCCACTGATTCCATCCATCTTGCTGCTGGTTGTCCTTTTTTTTCCTATTTCCTTTTACCTTCTCAGCAATACAGCTTTCTGGAGAGAGGCTTTGTGTAATGTGTCTGAAGTAGAATAGCTAGAATTGTACGATGAAATACAGGTCATTTATATCCATAAGTCCATATATCCACCAACACATGGCTGCCTCATAACTATCCAAATGCAAGAATATGATATGACACTCACACAAAAAAATTCTCCAAGTCACCTTCCTCTCTGAAAATGATGTCTAAAGCATGTTCTCCTCATCAGTTTAAATGAAAATGTATAAGAAAACATGCATACGGTATAGGAAAAGATGCATGATGTTTGTAACCAATACTACTAATTTGTATGAGACCCCATGCTTTGAAAGGTTGTGAGGTTCCATGATTCACCTGGCACTTTGAGACATGCCATGATCACCTACCTGATCAAAAGGCATACCTATACCAAACATGAAGATGACCAGGTAGATAATCATGGCAATTCTCAAAGTGCATCTTGTACATCTTTTCTCTACTCTAGTGGCTGGGGGTGTGGTGGGGGTGCAGCAACTCTTGGCTAGCATGCGTGATTACATAATTCGACATGTGTCTATATGCCTATAGGTGTTGGCAAAATTGCATACTTCCATAAAGGAAGAAGACATTTTATGGATATTGAAGAGAAGAGTTGACTTTATCAAGCAGTGAAATTAGAATCTACTTGGATAGGCAAAACTTCCCACCTCCTCACGCCTTCCCCAAGCCAGAATGTGGAACAGCTCTGGAGAAGATGAATTCTTTCACACAAGCGAAGGAAAACTAGTTTTCAAGAAGATTTGGGGAATTAGGATAATTCTTTTTCTCATTTATTCTGCTTTGGTGATTTGAATTGAACTTCCTCTGTCTTTTCTTTCATGGGCATTCCATCTGAAAAAAAGAGATTCAACAACTTCTTCAAAGAAGAAAGCCATGAAATTCCAAAGAACTTTAAAGAAAAACACTATGATAGCCACCGTTTGTTGAAAAATACAACTTTACATGCTTCAAGCCTACAGCCTTAACATGACATGTCAAGACATTTGAGCTAAAATGTAACTTGATTGGCAATGGCACACAGTAAAATATTCACTTTACTGAACTTGGAGTTCAAAAAAATCATATCTCTTCTAAAGTGACATCATCGCTGTGCTTCTGTCCCACTTTTGACTCTCTCCCCCCCCCCAGCTGTCATGCTTGCAAAGATGACAGATACTACTCTATGGAATGGAATTTGTGATTTAAATTTATAATGCTGACTCAGAGGCCCAACTTTATTTTAATCATTCATTCCATTGATTAATCAGAACACCTACTTTTATTTATTTATTTTAATTTTATTTGGATTGTCAATTGCTTACAAGATAATAGGTATAAGTAAAAACATAGTTATGAATACATAGATATATATAAGAAAAATAAAAGAAACAATAGGACAGGGATGGTAGGCACATTGGTGCACTTATGCACGCCCGCTAACAGACCTCCTTAGGAAAGGGGTGAGGTCAACGTAAGAAGTCCTAACGGTTAAGTTTTTTGGGGTTTGGGGAAGAAAACCACAGCAGTCAGGTAGAGCTGTTCCAGACATTGACCACTCTGTGCTGAAGTCATTCATTTCCTGCATTCAAAGTTTGGTATGATTAATTGAGTTTTGTATCAATTGTTTGCTCTTTATTGTTAATGGTTGAAGTTGAAAGTATTCATTGACAGGTAGGACATTTACGATGTATTATTTTATGTACTATATTAGATCGGACCGAAGGTGGTGTAGTTCTAGGTTTCTGTCTAGAATTTCATAGTAGTGGCATAAGGTATTCTGCAACAAGTTAGCGGAGTGAGAACTCTTCTTTGTGAAATATTTCTGGACTTTCTCAACTGTATTAAATATCAGCCTACGTAAATGTGGGGTTCCAGATTGATGAGCTTTGCATTTGATATTGGTGCTAGCAAATGTTTTGTATGCTCTTACTTATAGTGTGATATTACCAGAGAAAAGCTACAATAAGAATTAGGTTAACAACTCTTAATGCATTTTTGGCTATGTATTATCCAGTGGGCTCTAGCACTTAAATCATTAGAGATGAGCACTCCAAGGTCGCTTGACAGAGTTTGGATCATCAGCAAGGTCTTGATCTATTCAGCCTGTATTTATTTCTGATATTTTTTTGCCAATATGTGAGACCAGCACATTATTTGATGAGAATTTGGAAATTGCATTTGCTTGACATTCTGAATACATCGTCAAGGTCTTTTTTGAAGGGGTAGCAGTATTGTCTGTGGTGTTGAATAGCTTTGACATATCGCACAAAGAGAATGCAGTTACTCTTAATATGAAATGCACAGAGGTCATTTATGTAGAGTTTGAAGAGAGTTGTCCTAGAACCTGTCTTGGGGGACACACTGTTGACAGGTACATTAATTTGATAGGAACGCTCTCAGTTTTGAACCATTTGGTTGTCTGTTTTGACAGGAATGCTTCTTATTCAGTTATGCAGTTGTCCAGAGATACATAAGAATTTGTAAGTTTTAGGAGTAGTTTGTCCGTGTACCACTGAATCGAAAGGCTTTACCTGAAAGTCTATGTAGATTGCGGCTATTGCTTTGCCCTCGATCAAGTTGTGTAGTCGCACTATGCTTTGCAGGTGTAAGAGTTGCAGATTGCAGGATAATTTTTTTCTGAAACCAAATTGTTTATTATAGAGTAGGTTGTTTCCCTCTATAGTGGAGGCTAATGGTTTGGTTAATAATTGATTCCATGACTTTTAACAGGTGATGCAGCATAAAGAGATTGGTCTGTAAATTTCAAACTCGTCTCTGTTTTTGAAGATGGGGGATACTGGTGGCTGTGACCATAGTTTTGGCAAGGAGCTGGTCCTGAAAGCTTTTTCAACAGTTATGCTTAGAGGTTCGACTATGGGCAAGTGATCACTTTTTAAAGTAAGTAGGCACATATTCGCGTCTGATCCAATAGACAGAGATGGTTTTAGATTGCATAGTGCTTTTTCACATTGACTACTGTAAAATTGCTATGTATTAGATCATTGGTAGTTGTCTGTGGTTTTGGTGGCTAGGAAATACTGGGCATGACCATTGGCTGTTTTTACAAATATGAGCGAAGAATGTGCTACGAGTTGGCTTTAAGAGTGTTTAGGTCCTATACAGTGGGTGGATGGACCTTGAGTCTTTTAGTTTGTTGTTTAATAATTGTAAAAAGTGGCGGGTTGGAATGGTGCATAGGAAGGTTTTGCCTCTTGTTAAATGTGATAATTGGTGCATTCCAGTCTTTATCTTGGTGGCATAAATTTTTTGTATCGGCTTTTGAAATTGGGCAACGTGACAGATTTGGTTTTTCTGCCAGAGTGATGCTCTTTTTTTGGATTGAGAGTTTCCTTATTATTATGGTAATCTTTTTTTTTTTTGTTTTTTTGGAGTTGTTGTTGGTACATAATCAGTTGGGCATACCGTTTGATGACTGCCTTTTTGACCTTCAGTAAAAAAATATGTTGTCACAGTCTTCAACAGTATTGCATCCATTGAATAGAGATTGCCAATCAAGGGATGAAGAATCATTGTCTATAAGATTATAGTTGCCTTATTTGAAGTTATAATTGGAGATCACATTCGTTGTGTTGATTTTTGCGTGGACGTATGTGAGACAAAAAGTCAATCATGCTGTGGCACTGTTGGAAAAGGATTCTTTTCATTTGTATTCTGTAAATTGAATTCAAAACTATTGCAGAAGATTGAGATTGAGGCAGTTGTTAGGGGGGGAGGGGGGGGGAGTCTAGTTTGTTGGTTACTATTTGGCTTACTTGAAATTTTGGAGGGTTACTTATTTTAATGATATCCCCTTCAACATGCCATTAAAAAGACAATCACCGTGATTGGTAGAAGAAAAGGGAGAGTCTGAGTTTCAAGAATTACAGTGGTGGGATTCAATTTTTTACCTACTGGTTTGTGGGCTGGTTTGGTGGCGTGGCAGGGGAACGATACTGTAAAATCTCCAGCCAGATGTGGGATTGACGGTTCTCTGAACAACTCAAATTTCGCTTCCAGTTCCCCAGAACTGGTCAGAACTGCTGAATACCACCTCTTAAGAACTGGAATTTGAAAAGTTTTTAGCCTCTGGCAATTTACATGCAGATGTCATGATCCAAAATGTGGGTCAAACAAAGAGGACTGTTTCTTATTCTCCAAATGTTTCATTCGCAGGGTTCAGAGGGGAAGCTATATTCACATTGCCGCTGGATGAACTATAGCTGTCAGTGCAATTTGATATTTGGCTTGTTTGTGGTTTTGCATCACATGGAGAATGCAATTCAGTTCAAACAAAGAGTAAAACATGCCTCCTTTCAGATCCCTGCTGAACACATAGCTACTTATTAGTCATAGGAGATTTTTCTCTGCTTGGCTTTCTAGGCCTCAAAATTGCGGATTGTTTGTTTGTGTTTAAGCTCCAATCTAACCTAATGTTTTTAAAAATGAAATAAAGGAGCTCAGGATTTTCTTCTCCATCAGCCAAAGATAGTTTACTCTGAAAACTGAATTGGGACCAAATTTGGGAAAAAAAAAAAAACTGGCCAAGTGAAAGATTTGTTTAGGAAATTGGTCAACCCACGACCTCTCCTAGAAAATTGAATATCTCGGAATATTAAAAAGGCAGAATATTTTCTCCAAAAAGAGTACGAAACTGCAAGAGCAGAAACTCACCCCATCTATTTTTAATGGTGGGCCATTAGGCTTGGGCCAGAATACTTACATAACAAAGATTTACAGATAAAGCTATAGTAATTACCAAAAGCCCTTTTCCAGGCCCTGTCACATTGGCCGACAGATGCAAAACGTTTGTAAACAGGAACACAGCAAGACGAGAAAAAATGTTCCATCCATTGTTATGCCGCTCTCAAAAGTGTCCCAAATTTGCATAAACAGAGTGGACAACACGGCAAGGACGGACGGGGAGAGGACCGTAGGCGAGGAATGGAAAGAAGAATGCTGCCGGAAAGCCTAGCCGGATGGAAGCAGAGGGAGCAGATAAAGCATACTCCGCAGGCTTCGGGGGAGCACAGTGAAGCAACCGCGTAGCGGAAGGAGCGGATGCAGAGCGGAATGCCGAGCGATGAAGCGGATGCAGAGCGGAAGCCTAGCGGAAGCTAGCGGATGCCTAGCGGATTGCACAGTCTTCACTTGCGCATGCAGGGAGGATGGATTGCTTCCAGCCCCGTGCATATAAAGGGAAAGCAGCTCGGCAAGCAGGTTCGACCATTTCAGAGGAAAGACCTGCTGCTAGACACAGCTCCAGCCCAGCCAGCCAGCCAGCCAGCAAGCCAACAACCCAACACCATGGGGAAGAAGAGAAAGCCTCGTCATCTGCTGCAGCCCTGGAAAGAAGGACAGGGGCCACCCATCCCACCCCTGGCCCTGACTCTGTTTCTGCTGGGGCTTCTGCTGGCTCGGGGCTGACTCTTCTGTGCTGGAGCTTCTGCTTGGCGCTGGCTCCTGTGCTGGTGCTTTGCTGGTTGCTTACTCTGCTGGCACTGGCTACCTGGTGCTGGGTGGCTTCTGCTGGTGTTACTCCTGCTGGTGCTGCTCCTGGTGCTGGGTTTCTGCTGGTACTTACTCTGGCTGGCACTGGCTCCTGGTTTCCTGACTGGTCCTGCCTGGTCCTGCTTGGTGCTGCTGGTGGGCTCGACCTGGTGCTCCTGTCTGCTGGGTGCTTGCTGGTGCTCCTTGGTCCTGCTGTGCTCTGGAACTGCTGGTGCTGTGGTGCCTGCTGGTGCTGCTGTGCTTCACTCTGCTGCTGCTTGACCTGGTCCTGCTGGTGCTGCTGGTGCTGCTGGTCCTGCTTTTGCTGCCTACTGTTGTTGTTTTGCTGCCTGCTGATGGCTGCTGGTGGTGTGGAGGAAGCAGCCTACAACCTCGAAGCCCCTGCTGATGAGGGCCCGATATGGCCCTGCCAGAGGGAGAAGGAGGCAGACGCATGAAACGGGAGAGGAGGCAATACTAATCGAGAGGAACATGAGGATGAGGTGCTGAATGGCTGAGGAGAATACGTAGTATCTATGGCGGAAGGGACACAGGCTCTAATTGAGACACCAAAAGGAAGCAGGCTGCCTTGGAGAGAGAAGGTGGAGAGCCTGAACTACACTTTCGGAGGTGCTCCTCGTGCTGGTGGAAGCAAATGCACACCTGGTAGGGGAAGCTGGCAACCTCAAAGAAATCTGGCCAGGCCGTGGTCAAGCTGCCAGACTGACGCAGACTATGTGATGGCCCAAGTGAACTTCCTTGGAGGTGAGATCCGCCACGAGAAACAGCCCCTCTCATAACCCTCTCTCTCAGGAGCTGGCTGAGAGCCAGTCCTCTCCTGGCAAAAGAGTCAGCTCCTTTGTGTCGCAGGCAGGTATTGTGGGCGTGCCAATGACGGAGACCCCACCTGACAGCAACCCATGGACAGCGCACGGGAGGACCCCTGACGCAGTGGGAGCAAGGATGAGGGCACTTCGCAACAGGCCAACCTGCATCCACCCCGCAGCTCAATCCTCACGAGGCAGAGAGGCAGACAGGAGGGCAGAGGCACATGTCCGCTGGAGATCAGGACACCATCAGAAGCAGCATAGATCTCCTCTTCAGCTGGTAACACACCGACGCTCCCATCCTCCAACCCGCGAGCCCTCCCTACTTTACGTCACCAAGAACCCTCATGAACATTCGGAACACAGTGACAGGTGGTGAAGGACAGGATCCAACCGATCCTTTCTCTTGCACAACCCCCAGATCCAGCTGAACTCCTGATCCCACGCCAGTCCAGGCCTGCCTCCTCCACCCCAGGTGATGTCAGTGCCATTCCAAGGCTTTGCCACAGGCCGTCACCTACCAAGGCTATGGCTACCAGGAGGCTCCAGCAGCAGAGGGCAGCCTTCCCGTCCAGGCACAGGTACATCGAATGCCACCGGTGCACCGTTGCCACTGATGCCACTGATGCCACCCACACCACTGTGCCAGCCATGCCACAGATGGCCACCCATGCCAACAGATGCCACAGACGCTCACCTCGCTCAGGCTGCAGACCAGACATCCACTATACTGTTCCTTCCTCCACCCCACAGCCAAGCCTGCGCCTCAGAACATTGTCTTCGGTATTGGGGCTGACACCCCATGTCATGGAGGAAGGGTCTCAACATCACACAGGACTGAGCCATCTCTCTGAGAGCTTCCTCTACACCACCGTCCCTGTTGTCCTCTAGGGGCCAGGCACCCCAATGATGCCTCAGATCAGCAACTCCAGCAGCAGCCCACCTCCCAGCACCTGGACTTTTCAACCCCTGAAGACTCAGCACACCTCAGAGTGAGCATAGAAGAGTGCAGAGACTGGTGGCCTAACCTGTTGACTTTATTTTTGCTTGGGACACTTGACTTGGGATCTTTTTCTTTTACAGCTTGTTATAATAAAAGATTATCTTTGCTTCACACACTTGCTTCACTTTATTTTAGTCAATAAAGTCTTGGGGTGGAAACTTTTAGAACATGGTTTAAACCTTTTGAATGGCTGTTGGCTGGGTAAATAGCAGTGGGATGGCAAGGAATACTTTGGATGGGTAATAGCTGTGGGATGGGCAGGGATAATTTTGGGATGGGTAATAGCTGATGGGATGGGCAGGGTACCTTTGGATAGGTAAGGATAGCGGGGGGATAGATAAACCTCCAGTGCAGGCATAGTGGGACTGTATGGTCCACCTTCCAGCTGCGCACACCTTTGCCCTTTATTATCAATAACATGTAATCATTGATCCACACATTTCAACATAAACACAACTCTTTCTTAAATGCCTGTTATTGTAGGCCCACACAACACTACATGGCACAATCTCATCAGTGTTATGCAACAGCCCTCAAGGAAGCAATCCATTAAGCTCTATGCATCTGTCTTGCCACTCACGTGCTCCAGCTGGGGAGTTGCACACCAAGTGTTTCAGGAGGTTGCGCTTTCCTTCCTTCAAGCGTGAAGCTTTGTTGGGCCTTGCACATCCACAGTATCTATCAGGTTTCCACCCCTGCCCTCGCGCATTCACCAGGCCTCCATGTCCCATTGCCTTGTTGGAGGTCCAACGAGCCTGTTCTGCAAGACTGGGTAGCGGATGCGCATGAGATTGGTGCAGGATTGCAGCAAGCTTCCACGATCCTCCTCACGGTCTCTGGGCGATGCTGCATGTTGGTGAGAAGTACCTGGAACCTGTTGGCCAGGATGCCAAAGGCGTTTCCACCACCCGCCTTGCCCTGGACAGCCTGTAGTTGAAGATCCTCTCTTCACGGGTGAGGCATCTGGAAGTGTGGGCTTCATGAGGTAGGTTCTGAAGGAAGAAGGCATCATCCCCACGATGAAGTAGGGCACATCTTGTGTGTCGTTGGGCAGGGGTGTGGATCTGGGAAGCCCATGATGAGGTTGCGTTCCAGCCCCTCCTTGAAGTGACTGGGGTTGTATACCTGGGCATCTGAAAATGAGCCATTGCCTGAAGCATCGATGTAGATGAACTTGTAGTCAGCATCGACCATGGCGAAGAGGATGATGCTGAAGAAGCCCTTGTAGTTGAAATAAGTGGACTGACTTGGCTGGAGCTTTGTAGGCCCGTGCTTCCCATCTATGGCTCCAACGGTGTGTGGGAAGTTCCACTACTGATACCACTGCTCTGCAACTTTCTTCCAGCCTTCTTCAGTGGAGGGGCACTGGAGGAGCTCCTCCAGGTATTCTTCAGGTTGGCCTGCACCACTTCTCTGACCACAATGCTGATGGTGTTGTGTGGCACCCTCCAGGCGTACTGCATGCTCCTGTAGGTGGTCCCTGAGGGCCAGGTGGTGCAGAGTCAGTGCCACCTTGAGCCCAGGGTCCAGGCTTGGCCGATGTTGCTGAGGCTTGGTCAACCTGGGTCTCAGCTGCTCCACAACTTCGTCAAACATGGCTGGAGGCATCCTCATTAAGTTCTGGAATGCACGAGGTCTTCGTTCTCAGCTCCACATCAGCTTGTTATACAGTCCGTACTCTGCTCTTCTCCCAATGCACCTTCGGACCCAGACACTTCTTGGCCGCCTCCTTTTCTTCATGTAGAACAGGTGAAAGAGCCTGTAGATGGCTTTGCACTGTTGCAGAACGATGGTAGCTACCAAAAGGAGTGTGTTACGATCCATGGTGGAGATGATTGGATGCTGTGGAAGAGCAAGAGCCAGATGAAGGCTGAAAAGGTCTGCACAGCAGGGCTACTGGACTGAATGTGAGATCCAGGTGAGTTCCTCCCCTTTTTATAGGAAATATAAGTTTTCCGCTAGGTGTCCCTTTGCATCCTCTAGGCATCCTCTAGACATCCTAAATATCCGAGATACGTCCCTCTGCGACACGTTTTTTCCATTTTAATGCTTTGTATGCGAGCTGCATCCACTTTCATCCTTTCTCCGTCCGTGCTACTAATGCTTTGTGTCCGTTCCACGTCCTTTTTGCTTCCTCCCTGTGTCCGTTTTCTGCTGGAGAGGATGCGAGTTTGTCGGATGCGCAGCGGATGCCTAGCGGACAAAGCAGACGCGTAACGTATGACGACGTGTAGACGGATGTTCCTCGTATGCATTGCGGATGCAGAATGGACTCGTTGGATACATTTTCCACTCAAAAAGTTTTGAGCAGCTCAAAACTTTTAGAGCAGATGGAATCTCAGTCGACGGATGCTGGATGGATAGAGAGGATGAAAACGGAGGCAGTGAGTACAGAACAGAAGCATCGCATTAACCAACGGATGGCAAGTGTTTCTCTCTGTTTTACATCCTCTTTCCATCCGTTGGTGCAGTGTGACATGGGCTTAAGGGCATCATGTCCAGCAAGGCTCAGCTACGCCTGGAACTCAGGACAGCCTACAGGTTGCCCCTGCATGGCCCATGGGAGTCTGACAACCAATTAGAATATAAAGCTCAAATTCAAATCCAACAAAGGCATCTCAGCACCTCAGTCCCCCCCTTTTTTAAATCTCTTCCTTCACCTTGAACATGTGATCATCCTTTTTTTTTTTTTAGCTCTGGAAGCTTCCATTTTTTTTTTTTTACTCTGGAGCTCCAGGCCATGTGGTCCTGATATAAAACCTTCCAAACAGCCTCCATTTCCAGAGTCTTTTTTCCCCTTGGAACTGAACCCAGAAGGATATTTCTTCCAATAAGACAAAGCTCCAAAAATGGGCCAGATGAAACTAAGGAGCTAAAGAGAAAACAATCCAGGGGAAAAAAGAATTCCAGGTGAATTTTTGTGTGAGAGGTACTTGTATGGCAGATCATAATGCTGAAAGAGGGCTCCATTTTTTACCTGTACCCCTTATGCTTCTTTCTGAGCATATGAACCATTGATGTGCCTGTGTAGCAGTCTTCTGATTCTCACATATGAAGTGACCAGCTTGGATTGGGTTGCCCCAATTGTCATTTTGCCTGTTTAAAGCCCCTTGCAGACATTGTTGACCACAAATTGCTGTTTTCCCAACCTTGTTTAAATAGTGCTCCGGCTGATAGCCATTCCATTCAAATGGGTGGCTCTTGTATGCTCAAATGAATGACATTCACTCAAATAGTAGTCCACCTTCTCTTTTCTCCTTGAGAGCTTGGTATTTCTGGGTAGAGTGACAGGAAAGTCACCTGCCTCAAGCTCAAAAGGAGGTCTCAAATGTAGTTGTTAACATTTTATTTACATTTTATTTTTTTTAATAAAGAAAGACAAAACCGTCTCTGCCACACAGTTTTTTTGGTTTGTGTTCTTTGTTTGATTTTACATTACTTTAATATTTAAGATGGTCAGGTTGGACATTCCTTCTGATGTATGTGGCCCTGAGTGAGTCATTTGACATTTGTGGGTTCTATCTCTATTTGTTTCAGTAAGTCAAATTTTATTATGGGCCATGGGCTATATATAATAAAAGTACTTTATATAATAGAAAGTGCAATGCAGCATGTATGATTTTTTTTAAGAAAAGGTCTGCAGTTGTGCATAGTCTACTTTGCAACTGACAGCACACAATAGCACACACACACATTGTATAGGCAGCCAATAAAATTTTGTGATGGCAAGAGTAACCTTGGGACTTTTATCTGCCAAAAGAAACTGTACATAGAATTCTTCTGCCCGGAAATGAATCTAAGAAGAGATGTTAATGTTACATTGTGGGTGTCTCCTTAAAAATGACAGTACAGCAGAATATGACCCCATATTTACTCTCCCACACATTGCTGATGGCAAGATATTAAACTGCAATCGTGGAAAGCCTCTCTGAAGTTGATTTGCATGCTAGTTCAGATAACGAAGGAAATTTGCCGTGCTACAATTGAGCTCTGAGTCATTTTGCTTTATTTTCTTCATAATTCTACAGTATGTCAAAAATTCTTTGTTTAAGTGCTACCATTGTCTGACTTCATCCCAGTCTCTTACTTAAGAACCCCAATTTATGTAATTTGTAATTTATTTGAAGTTTTGAAGAAGAAAAATAATCATCTGACAGGATAAAGTGTACTAGACCTTGGGGATAAAAGTGGAAGTAAATAGTCAGTAAAAGTATTTCTCATTATTTCTTCTTACCTTTTTCAATTATTAGAATACTGCTGTTATTCAGCTGTTTTTCAGATTATTAAGCAGGCCTGTATTGTTTTAAACATCTTTTCAGGAGTCGTTCCATTCACCTTATGAAGGAGGCTGGGATCCACAAAAAGCTTCAGTGAGAATAAATATGTTAACCTTTAAAGGGCCATCCAACTTTTTGTTATTATTATTAGGGCTGTGCAAGTCCTTCAGAATGTTAGATAACTTGAAATGCTATTCAATAAGTCTTTTGAAGCAAGCCTATCTGATCTCACCTGCCACTGTAATGGGCGGATTGCAAAATGGGTATCTTTTGTATGTCACATTACTTTGAATTTTGCCATGCAATTTTTCTGATATCTCGTATCTAACTAAGATAGGTATGACAAATACACTTAAAATGTGAGCTTTTAAGAAAAGAATGCATCTAGAAAGTCATCCTTCAGAAAGGGAAAAAAAGATACTTCAAATTTAAATAAAGTGGAAATGATATAGGATAGATTTGTAATGAGCACATATGTAACTTGTTCAAACTGGAATATATTTGACCCACCTATTACTCCTGAAAAGCTCAAGACTCCGATTTGCTCTTAGAAAAAAGGTTGGCTGCAGTGGTGGGATTCAAATTTTCTTATTACTGGTTCTGTGGCTGTGGCTTGGTGGGTATGGCTAGGTGTGTGTGGCAGAGGAAGGATACTGCAAAATCTTCATTCCCACCCTACTCCAGGGGAAGGATATTGTAAAATCCCCATTCCCTCACCACTCCCCGGGGAAGGTTACCATCAGTTCTCTGAACTACTCAAAATTTCCACTACCAATTCTCCAGAACTGGTCAGAACCTGCTGAATACCATCTCTGGTTGGCTGAGTGACAATGAGTAGCCCCAAATCCTTCAATGAGATTTGATGCTTAAAGGTAGACAGACAATGAACCTCTCCAGTTCTAGACCAACTTCATGGCCACTACATCACACATAAGAAAGTATACTCATTTCTTTTGGGAACTAGGGAATACCAAAATGTATTCTTTATTCCTTCCATGGCTATCCTTTCCTAAACCATGTGAGATAGTTTAGCTTAATCTGAGGAACATCACAATAAGCTTCTGGAAGAAAGTCTATAATTCATGCTTTCTAAATAATTGAAATATTAATCACTGCCATACATGTTTATTATTACTCCCTCAAAGTTTAAATATGTAATATTATTTTTTCACTGTAGACCAAATTGTAGAGGTTTCACTAATTTGTGCAATTGGCAAAATGTGAATGCAACTATGCTGTATGGAGGTGTATTTTGCACCAAATAAAATTTGATAGAGGTTATTTCCAGGTAAGTGGCTTAGAATTGCAAACTTAAAAAAATTGCTTAATGGGTTTTGAAGATTTCTGCTGTTCAAAAAATGGGCAGAAAGCATTATCTGGGTGCAGTATATACTTTCCATTTCTCCTCTTCTTTTTTCTACTAAAAGATCCTCTTATATCTGTGGGGGTCCTCTGAAAGAAAGTCCACTGGATTCATTCTTCAAGGAAATTAGTCATATGCATACACTTTGTTGAGGAGGGTAAAAACCATACCTTGTTGTATCCTGCTCATTGAGTATTTATGAAAGTGACTTATGATTGATGAATCCATCTTATCTATCATAATAGTCCATGAAGCATGAAATCAACATGATATTAATATACATTTTATGTGTGTTTTAATAGTCCATGAAGCATGAAATTAACATTATATTAATATACATTTTATGTGTGTTTTGCACTTTTTAAAAATATTTTCCCCAAGGTCTTTTTATCTTTAAATACATTTAGTTTCCCCTAAAGTCCATTGTATATATTTTAACTCATATATATCAGTTCTACTGCAAGATTCAAAAAAAGTATAACAGTCAGCAGCATTTATGTACTGATCTGCATGTAGATTTGGGAAGCACAACTTGAATAAGTTTGCTTTGCAATGGCATTTAATAAATCTCTTTTCTATCAAGTTTCACTGTAGTGAAACATTCTGAATGTATCTTTCATTGGTTAGGGAATCACAACAGTTTAGGAACATTGGAGAAAATAGGTCATAGTACAATGTCTTTTCTAACCTGTTATTGGTATAATCCCAGGAGTGATGTGCTGGTGATTGCTGGGAGGATTATCAGAACTGGTGTTAATGGAATAGTGCTGAGACTGTATTCACTCCGAATGACATAATGTGTCTGCGAAGTAAAGGAAGGCAGTTGAACTTGTAAGTGAGGATTGTAGGAAGTAGCATTGATTGATAAGAGGCAGGTAGAAGCAGAGCTTGGGTGAGCTGCTCTTGGCTATACATAACAGCTCCAAACATGTGGGTTGTGGAAAGGTAGGCAATTCTCTTTGAAAGCCACATGCTAAATAGTTTGGAGGTTGCTCCAGGGCAGAGTATTCCTCTTACATTCTCAACAGCTGGCCTAGTGCCCTGAACACTTCTTCACAATCCTTTTCCTGCCTCCACCATAGTCCTGTTTCTCTGCTGGTTTGGTTGATTTCAATTGTCTCTGCTCAGCTGAAATTCCCAGCTGTCCTTCCTCCTTGTGCTGAAAGAAGGCATGGTTGCCCAAGCTTATAAGCAGCTCTCTTTTTTTTCCAGCTCCCCCATTGTCAGTGCCTGGAAAGTCAATAATTTTGATGTGAAGTTTTGGGCAAGTTGGAGTCAGCTGAGAAAGAGGAGTTCCCTCTTTCCATATTCAAAACAGATTACCTGGTGTACCTGGTTGTTTAGGCTACACATTACCTCTGTGTACCTGGTTGTTTAGGCCAAAATTTATTCAGAACTTTTCAGGAGAATGAGGTGAAAACATAAGAAAGGAGAAAGTAAGAGTGGAAAATATTCAGAATCACTGCTTTCCATAATAAAAATAAGATCACTTCAGCTGCTTAAATTACAGCAGAATTAAATCAGAATTAGAACTTTTAGACCAGCACAGGAAAGAGGAAATGGGAAAAACAGAATGCTTTTGTTTTTCTGAAGCACCACCAAATTAAAGATTATTTTGCTGCCTTCTTCCCATTGGAAAAATTTTCTGTGAACAAGATTATCAGCATTTCTTTGCTCCTTACCAAAGATTCACAAAATCATTCCCAGCACTTGCTCACCCTTTTGAGGAACCTAGAAATCATAACATTTCTTAATTTAAAAACAAAAAAAAAATAATTCCCATGATTATCTGGCAATCTGAATTGAAATTTTTTTTAAATTAAGAAGTGTACAATAAAGGAAGAAGTTTTGATGGTCAAGGACTAGTTGTTATGTTGATTTTTTAAAAAAAGTTAACTGCATTTAAAAACTCCTGAATGATGAATACACAAAACAATAAACATGAATGAAGAAATGAATGAAGTAGAGTAATAGTTTCTTGGGCAGATGCATTTCATTTTATCTAGCGAAGAACAAGATAGAAAGCAGGATATGCTAGCGTTTCTATTTCTAAAGGCTTCAAGATTTGCAAGACTGATGAAAGTCATTGCAATCAGTCTATTGTAATGCAAACCCAGGTACTTGATTCTCATTTCTACCATGAATTTTGCAGTTCCATGCAGGCAGCAAGAACTGAAGTATTCCTGGGTGGATAATGGGTGACCATCCACCAAGAATAGACTGCCTTTGCTTGTCACCAGTTGTGCAGGCCTGATCTAATGACTTCTTCTCATTCTCAGCTCATTGGTTCATCCATTATCCTTGCTTAATTCGTTCAAAAACTATTAAAAATCCACTTAAGTAAATGCACACAGCTGAAGAAAGATTCATTGATTACTCTCCTGATGGTATCTCCTTGATAGTTTGACGGCAGGCAGCTCTGACCAATTTGCTGCAGTACACAGGAGAGGCATCAGCATTAGATGCATGAGAAAGTAGAACATCTCCTTCCATTTTGCCTACCAGAGTATCTTTATTAAATAATATTTAATCCCTCACTGAAATTCTCTCTTCTTTTCCTGATGGTATTGTGGTTTGCGGCAGCAGGGGCAGATGGCTGAGGAGAGCAAGGACTCAGTTGAGGGGCCAGGACCATTAGGGAGAGGACTGCTGCCTTCAGAGATTGTGGGGGCTGGCAGCAGTGATGAGGAGGTTCCCCAGGAGCCTGTGCCANAGGGGCCAGGACCATTAGGGAGAGGACTGCTGCCTTCAGAGATTGTGGGGGCTGGCAGCAGTGATGAGGAGGTTCCCCAGGAGCCTGTGCCAAGTATGCGTGCACGCAGGATTGCTCGTAGGAGACAGCAGCACGGGGGACTCGGGAGTAAGGCTGCTAGGTAATGGCCCCTCCCTCAAGAGGATAAAAGCCAGGTTTGAAGAAGGCAAAGACACTCTGAAACTCAGCCTCGTGGACATTATAGTTAGTATTTGAAAACTCTTGTAAACTATTTCTTATCTATGGGTTTTTGGCAACCTTGAAGAACAGTTTGGCAAGGCTCTTTCTTGTCAGAGCTAATAAGTTGGAAGCAGCCTTTTATCTGTGAATAAATAGAATTCATGAATTAAACCTTAAAAGGTGGGGGCTGCTGCCTTTGCTTTGTGTTTGCTCTCTTTGGAACCAGGTTGGGTCAGAACAGATGGCCATATTCAGAGATTACTCCAGCCATTCCTTTCAACACCTGTTCAAAAGTGAAAAGTTGGGGATGTGAAAACCAACTGCCCACCAGCATCCTGCTGATCAAGACTGAGCAAATGTGTGGAGTAACAAGGGGCAATAGTAATAATAGTATCACGTAGTGTCAACTCATAAAGCATTCCTATGCCTGTTTTAGAGTTGCCATAAACAAGGGGGGAAGGAAGGAAATCTGAAGGAGCAGCGTGACAGTTTAAAACCAGAAGGACATTCCAATACTTATCTTACAAAGATTGTAGCTAAGCTACCAGATCTTCTGCATGGGAAAATGCTTAATTGGAGAATGTGATTGATGAAACCCAGCCTGTGAACATACTTCATTGGAGAATCTGATTTATGACACACTCCCGGGGGGAGAACAGGTGACTGTAAATTACGTATGCCAGAGTTGTCTTCATACCAGTTAATGCCAGACATGCTGCTCCGAATAAATATTTTGGTTTCTTTTGAAGCTTGACTCAAGGCTCATGATTTAATTAGGGCAATTGCCAGAATTCTGACACTTAGACTTACATATTGCTTTACAGTGCTTTAGAGTCCTCTCTAAGTGGTTAACAGTCTGGGTCCTCATTTTACCCACCTTGGAAGGATGGAAGGCCGAATCAACCTTGAGCCTGGTGAGATTCAAACTGCCAAACTGAACGCAGTTGACAGTCAGCTGAAATAGCCGCAGTACTGCACTCTAACCACTGCACCACCGTGGCTCATAAATAAATCGAGGAAGATATATGAAAACAACTGGAAGCTTTCTCCTGGCCTTATTTTAATTCTGAACATACATCCAGAGGTTTCCTCATTTATGCAGGACTGCGACTTCATGTTCTCTCATTTTAATTAGGGAGGGACACCTGAAGAAAAGAACTCCATAAATAGATAGTTGAAGGAAAGATGAGCATCCTGAGTCTGTCTGAAAGAAATATCATCATAATTGGTGCTTGCTGGCTTGTACAACCTCTGGGAACTGAGGACTTCGTTATCAAAAGAATTCTGTAACAATTACATCTGGAGGCTGTGTATATGTCATGACATAAAACATAGCCTGAATTAATTATTTAGGGTGGTTGAGCCCACTTTTGACTTATAAGCTATAAAAAGTCTGCCTGGGAGATAATTAATTATTGCTGGAAATAACATATAATTACAATGTTGCAGGGAGCAGATAAGAATTAATGTGCCAGGTGTGGGAAGATTAGACTGGCCTGACAGAGAGGAGCAACGAAAAAAAAAATTATAGATGAAGGCTTACAGCCATTTCGTCCTCACTGACACGGAAGTGGGATCACAGGACAGCTCCTTGCTGGCTCATTGGAATGAGATAATGGCTGTAGTCTCATCCTTTGTAGACAGGTCCCCATCTCACAGACCTGAAGCATAAATGAGATTAATTGGCCTTCTTCACTGAGCAAGCAAGGCGGAAGAGGCACAGAAGCCAGCACACACAAACCCCTCATTTAAATCTCCTCTCCTTGTAGTCTGAAATGAAGACAGATTGAGCGATTGGGGTTTATCATATGTTTTGTAGAATAGAGTATTTTAATCAGACCAGTCTACAAATTTTTGGTGGAGATATCTGTATTAGCCCCGGGGGACAATGTTCTACAGGTGGATATTGTCTTATTTGTTTTATAGCTGTCCCCTTTTCTGGAAGGGAAGCTCGAAAATTATGAGAAAATGAGAAAAAGAGAGCATGGGGGAGGGAAGGAGGAAATTAATAAAAAGAGAAAGATAGGATAGTGGAGCAAAAGGGAGTGGAGGAAAGAGAACAGTTTGACAGCTGAGAGAGAGCACCGCAGAAGAAAAGATTGAGACTCTGTGAATAAAAACTGAAAATTTCTACAATTTGGATTGATTACTAGTAGAGCATAAAAGAGACATTAAGAGAGAACAATTGGAACTTTAGTGGAGAACTGTAGTTGAATGGAGAGTGGAACCATATTGATAGAAAGCTATGACTGTGCAATTTGAGAGTGAATGGACTAACTCATTAAAAATGACTGAGGAAACAGGAAATGAGGAAAGTAATGTGATGGTGTGCAGAAGTAAGGGAAAGAAGAAGGAAGAAAGAAGAAGGAAGCAGAGTAATTTCTAAGTATTAAATTCAAAGTGTATATTGATATATATATACTGTTCAGCTTCCTTCAGGTATTATCCCATGTCATTGTAGTTGTGCTTTTA